>ML663009.1:17649836-17849964 GCA_007570785.1 Antilocapra americana
GATGACATGATCCTCTATATTGAAAACCCTAAAGACTCTACGAGAAAATTACTAGAGCTAATCAGTGAATATAGCAAAGTTTCAGGATACAAAATCAACACACAGAAATCCCTGGCATTCCTATACACTAACAGTGAGAAATCAGAAAGAGAAATTAAGGAAACAATTCCATTCACCATCGAAACAAAAAGAATAAAATACTTAGGAGTATTTCTACCTAAAGAATCAAAAGACTTGTATATAGAAAACTATAGAACACTGATGAAAGAAATCAAGGAGGACACAAACAGATGGAGAAATGTACCGTGCTCATGGATTGGAAGAATCAATATAGTGAAAATGAGTATACTACCTAAAGCAATCTATAGATTCAATGCAATTCCTATCAAGCTACCAGAGGTCTTCTTCAAAGAATTAGAACAAATAATTTCTCAATTTGTATGGAAATACAAAAAACCTCGTATAGCCAAAGCAATCTTGAGAAAGAAGAATGAAACGGGCGGAATCAACCTCCCGGACTTTAGGCTATACTACAAATCCACAGTCATTAAGACAGTATGGTACTGGCACAAAGACAGAAACATAGATCAATGGAACAGAATAGAAAGCCCAGAGATAAATCCACGCATCTATGGACACCTTATCTTTGACAAAGGAGGCAAGAATATACAATGGAGAAAAGACAACCTCTTTAACAAGTGGTGCTGGGAAAACTGGACAGCCACTTGTAAAAGAATGAAACTAGATCACTTTCTAACACCATACACAAAGATAAACTCAAAATGGATCAAAGATCTAAGCATAAGACCAGAAACTATAAAACTCCTAGAGGATAACATAGGCAAAACACTCTCTGCTATAATCCAAAGCGGGATACTCCATGACCCACCTCCCAGAATATTGGAAATAAAAACACGAATAAACAAATGGGACCTAATTAAAATTAAAAGCTTTTGCACAACAAAGGAAACTATAAGCAAGGTGAAAAGACAGCCTTCAGAATGGGAGAAAATAATAGCCAATGAAGCAACAGACAAACAATTAATCTCAAAAATATACAAACAACTCCTGCAGCTCCATTCTAGAAAAATAAACAACCCAATTAAAAAGTGGGCCAAAGAACTTAACAGACATTTCTCCAAGGAAGATATAAAAATGGCTAACAAACACATGAAAAGATGCTCAACATCACTCATTATCAGAGAAATGCAAATCAAAACTACAATGAGGTACCACTTTACACCAGTCAGAATGGCTGCCATCCAAAAGTCTACAAGCAATCCCACTGCTGGGCATATACACCGAGGAAACCAGAATTGAAAGAGCCACGTGTACCCCAATGTTCATCGCTGCATTGTTTACAATAGCCAGGACATGGAAGCAACCTAGATGCCCATCAACTGACGAATGGATAAGAAAGTTGTGGTACATATACACAATGGAATATTACTCAGCATTAAAAAAAAATTCATTTGAAGCAATTCTACTCAGATGGACGAAACTGGAGCCCATTATCCAGAGTGAAGTAAGCCAGAAGCAAAAACAACAATATAGTATATTAACGCATATATATGGAATTTAGAAAGACGGTAACGAGAACCCAACATGGGAGACAACAAAAGGAACGCAGATGTATAGAATAGACTCGTGGACTTTGTGGATGAGGGTAAGGGTGGGATGATATGGGAGAAGGGCATTGAAGCATGTTAATTTTCATATGTCTAATCAATCGCCAGCCCAGGACTGATGCTCGGGGCTGGTGCAGCGAGATTTCCCGGGGGGGGGGGAGGGAAGAGGGAGGGGGGTTCCGGAGGGGAAGCATATGTAAACCCATGGTGATATCATGACAATGTATGGCAAAAACAATTTAAAAAAAATAATAAATAAATAAAAAAAAATAAAAATCACCCATATAACAGGCACATTTATTGAGCTTTTATGTGAATCATCTCATTTGGATGCTTTCAGTTCCTCGAGATGGGTATTTTTATTGTACCCATTTGTTACCCACAGTTTGTAGGTAAGGAAGTGAACCTAAGAAAAAGTAAAGACATCACCCTTGGTATCACAGGCTAGCAAATCATGAGATATGAGCCCAGCATTCTGACCCCTGAGCTCATGCTATTTACAGAAATATCTACTTTTATTTCTTCCAATTACTTTCCAGGCTTTATCCACACCCACACACAAATTCAGTTACATTACAGCATACGAAGTGTTTTATACTCTGCTCTCTACTCCTACTTATCATATCAAACTTGTTTACAATTTCCCCCACTAGTATAATTGCAGTTTGCATCTTAATAGGCTCATGATATTTCATTGAATCGTCATAGCATCAATTACCAAAACATTTCCTTCCATAGGAGTTTTATGTTTTCTCTATTTTTGATTAGCATAGACAACACTGTAATGAACTTCTCTGGACTCTCAGCTTTTGCTTTAAAAATGTGCATTTCCTTAGGATAAATTCCCAGCAGTGGGATTTGCGCACATTACCATGTTGCTTTCTAAAGTGTTGTATTCACAGTACTACCAGGAGTGAATTAGTAGACCAATGTCACTGTATCCTCCATGAAACTGGCCTAATGGAACACTTTCAAATAGGAATATAAAATAAATGGAGTGCTATTATGATTATGGTTGCAACAAAAATTATTACCAGAAATCAAAGTGTTCTTGGAGACTTACGCCTCATTTTTCCATGGGTCCCTCACCTGTTGCTCTATAACCCTCATGTGAGTCACAAGTGATGAGTTTGACTCCATCACAGAACACCGCCAGTGACATGCATGCAACTGGAAAGGCAATCCGATATTCAGATACCAACAGGGGCACTGCAATTATTCCTTCTCCTGCCTTCCCAATTTCTATCTCCCTCTCATTCATGGGAACAAAGAAATTGGGAGCATTTTGACTCCTACTTCCCCATTTCCTCATCACTTCCCATAAGTCTCTCTTCCAGTGGTGGTCCACACTCTCCATTCCCAAAGCTACTAAGCTGATTCTGATCTTTGTCATCACTGGTCTGAATGCAGTATTATGACAGGACTCCTTTCTTACCTGAATGCTTCCTACATACAGCTCTCCTCTAATACTCCTGAAGCACAGACTCTGATTAAGTCATTTGTTGTTGTTCAGTCGCAAAGTGGTGTCCTACTCTTTGTGACTCCATGGACTGCAGCAGGCAAGTCTTCCCTGTCCTCCACTGTCTTTCAGAGTTTGCTCAAATTCATATCCATTGAGTCAATGATGCTTTCCAACCATCTCATCCTCTGCCACCTCCTTCTCCTCCTGCCCTCAATCTTCCCCAGCATCAGGGTCTTTTCCACTGAGTTGGCCCTTCTCATCAGGTGGCCAAAGTACTGGAACTTCAGCTTCAGCATCAGTCCTTCTAGTGAATATTCAGGGTTGATTTCCTTTAGGATTCACTTGTTTGATTTCCTTACAGTCCAAGGGACTCTCAAGAGCCTTCTCCAGCACCACAGTTTGAAAGCATCAGTTCTTCAGTGCTCAGCCTTCTTTACGGTCCCAACTCTCTCATCTGTACATGACTACTGGAAAAATCATTGCTTTGACTATACAGACCTTTGTCAACAAAGTGATGCCTCTGCTTTTAAATTCACTGTCTTAGTTGATCATGGCTTTCCTTCCAAGGAGCAGTAAGTAAATAAGTGTTAGTCACTCAGTCGTGCCCAACTCTTTGCGACCCCATGGATTGCAGCCCACCAGGCTTCTTCTGTCTATGAGATTTTCCAGGCAAGGATACTGGAGTGGATTGCCATTTCCTTCTCCAGGGGATCCTCCCAACCCAGGGATCGAATCCAAGTTTCCTGCACTGCAGGCAGATTCTTTACCGACTGAGCTACAAGGGAAGCCCTCCAAGGAGCAGGCATCTTTTAATTTCGTGGCTGCAGTCACCATCCACTGATTTTGGAGCCCAAGAAAATGAAGTCTTCCACTTTTCCCTATCTGTTTACCATGAAATTATGGGACCGGATGCTATGATTTTAGTTTTCTTAATGTTGAGTTTTAAGCCAGCCTTCTAACTCTCCTCTTTCACTTTCATCAGGAAGTTCAAGATCAAATCATTGCTTTCTCAAAGTCCATACCTCCTATTAGTCACCTCAGGAGTGGTGTCCAGCCTTGGGACCTAGTACATACAGAATGTGCAGCCTCCTCCTGCCCAACCTGGCTTCCCTCCACCACTTCACTCAGTCCCCAGGATGCCTCCTCAGTCCTTAGAATGTGGTCTTGGCATGTCTAACAAGGCGCCTCTGCCGGGCAGGAGTTCTCTGCAAAGCTTAGGCACAATCCTCCCACTTGTGTTTATTTATGGTCACTGCTTTGAATCAGTCTTGGGCTTGAGAGGGATCTAGAAGATCTCTTATGCATCTTGAAAGCCACCAATGAGTATTATGCCACAGACTTTAAGCAGCTTTTCTGCCTGAAATCTCACCAGCTTCCTTTCCCTATCTACCTTCCACACAGCTGCTAGAATGATCTATGTTACTGTGGGCTTGGCCCATGTCTCCGATCTCTGTAGGGTCATCTCAGGCCCTTTGGGAGCCGGATGATGCAGGCTCATCATCCCCAAACTCAATCCTTCTCGCCTTGTCTTCAGCCCTCTGCCTTAGCCTTGCACACCTCCTTAGAGATCTCCAAACAAGTGCTCTTGTGTGCCTACCTGTAGGCCATCCTCAGGTGCTGGCCTCTGCCTGGAATTCTCACTCCTTCACCCTCCTGGCCAACTTCTAGTCCATGGCTCAAGTCAAATGCCACCTCCCCTGGAACATCTTCTGAGACCTTCACAGACAGAGCTTAGGCATTAGTGATTTCATGAGACCATCAACTTAACTTTATGCTCACATCAGGTTATACTGATTGGTATATATACACCAATATATGAACTCCTCTAGGGAAGAGACCATGTTTGATTCATTTTGACGTTCACCATGCCTGGTACTGTTTCTGGTAGTTGCCCCTGGATGAAAGCGCCCAGCCTTCCCTAAAGAACGGGCCGGGTCTCCATCCCAATACTGTCAGGTGTTTGTAGACTGGAAACACCTAGTTTGGACTCTAACTCCCATACCCCCTCCTCTCCTGACTCTGCTAAGGAAAGGAATGGGAAGCTCTCGTTCAGGAATGAGAAAGAGGAGAAGGACAGAGGATGCCCCCAAGCTCCTTCTCGTTGGTTCACCAATGTCGCTGCAACCATGCTTCTTCACCCTGCAGCCATAGTTGACTAAAATACAGAGTCACAACCTGAAAGTAGAGAGTTATTTTATTTGGTGGGACTGCTTAGGACTCTGAGCCCGGGAGACCTCATCTCGGTAGCTCTGAGAAAATTACTCCAAGGAGGCAGTGGGGAAATCAGGCTTGCAGCAGGTGTGCAGCAAAGGGAGAAGGCGGTCTGAACATCAAAGATCTAGTGTCAAGTTAAGGAGTATAGCATTCTGTGTATGGGAAGATGCAAGCCTCTGGGATAACTGAATTCAGCTATCTGGGGCCAGTCCTGTTTCCTGGTTCACCTTGCTTCCTGCAATCCCCCAGCTCCTCAGCAATCATGGTGGCGGGTGGTAGCATCTGCCGGATCACAGGTCGGGGAGCTCTCATTCACATTTGGAGGCCAGAAGTCGCTGATGGCGGTGACATTTCTTGTTTATTAATATGGCAGGAGATATTTTCTCACAAGAAACAGCTGGTTCCACTTCTAGGGGTCTTCCAGTCTCCCTGAACCAGGCTCATGGTGATCCCTCAGGCATGCCTGCACCAGTCTGCTGCTCGACCATCTGGGTCCCCTTCCTTCAGCCCCTCCTGGGGGCTTCTGAGGTGCCGGCACCAGCAGAGAAGAAGCCAGTTTTCGACTCCATGTTGGAACTGTTTCTCTGATTTGCTTTTTGTTGCCTTTGTTATTAGAAGGACCTGCCTCAGAGAATCCTTCCCCTCTGCCTGACTGTTAAACTGAAGAGCCTTTGTCCAGGACCCTTTCCACCTGTGGACGGCAGGAATAAAGAAATGAACACATCCCCTGCTTGAGGCTTGCCATTCTAGGAGATGTTTGCAAGATTAATGGCCTTTTTACTTTGCTTCCTCATCTCCCCCTCACCTCTGGTCTATGAAATAACCTGGCATCCAGACCCCGATAAGATGGTTATTTTGAGGCACCAGCCTGCCATCTTCTCAATCATCTGGGTCCCTGATTAAAGTCTCTTCCTTGACTCAATCCCTCATCTCTCGAATTCATTGGCAAGCAGAGCAAGCTTGGACCCGGCCAGGAGCAGCACGGCCCTCGTGGGAGGTCTGGGCTTCCGAGTTCCAATAGCTTCAGTCTCTAATTGTTCTGCAGCCAGAAGGGCTGCCGTTGTTTCCTGCAGTAGCTCTGTCTGTATTACCTCATTGTCCTCCTTTTAACGTTCCCTGTCTTCCTCTTCCTGTAACCCATTTACCATGTTGAATTATCTTTGTTAAAATAGGCAGTGCAGTTTCTGCTTTCCCGATCCAACCCTGACTGGAACAGAGAGAACCGCAGCTGGGAAGCTGATGCTGAAGTCCAGCTCAGTTACTACCTTAGAGTCACCTCTGACCAAGGCAAACTATAATACTAATGATCGCTGTTCAGTGAATATCTGTGCATGTCATTCACCATGTGACAAGCCTTAAATGCATCATGAAAGATGTGACAGCAAAATTCCTACCCACAGCGTCTGCAGCAACCGACACAGGAAGTCAGATCATAGCCTCTGCAGTAATGGGCCAGAATGGTCGGGATTCGGTTAGACTGCCAGCTTCCCTAACTTTTGCCTCCACTTCCAGCTCAGAACTAGGCCAAAAGAGCCAAATAAACTCCCTGCCATTCACATCAGATGCCCCCTGCTTCTAGTCAGCCCACCTCCGGCTTCCCCATGACAACAACCTCCAACCAAAGCACACAGGATGTCTTCCCCTTTCTTACTTGTAAAGCTTCCCCACTCTCTGTCTGCTTATGCGTCTCTGCAAATTCACTGATGGTGTCTGGCTGCCCCGCTGTAGCAAGCTCTGTTGGTTCTCATTTGGACGATCTTCATTTATTTCCACAATTATGTTTATTTCTTACTATTATCCAGCAAAGCAACATAATTATGTCCATTTTACAGATGGGGAAAACTGATGCTCAGAAAGGCCAAGTAATTTCCCCAAATATATTGCAAGGCTGAGACGCACCTTGAGAAGGAAATAAAAATCAGTTGTGAAAATGGCCTGGGATACACTGAGCCCTCTCATTTTCCTCCCGGGCTGGGGTGTAGACTGTGGACCTGAAGATGAAGGAGGCGTTGCCACCTGTGCATTGCTGGGATTTATATCTAGGTATCAGTGAGACCAGGGATCTGAAAGAATCGAAGAATCAGAGGCAAACACATTTTTGTGCTCTGCCGCGTGAGGTCAAAACAAACACAACTATCCACGTTTAAGAATCAGTCATCACAGTAACTTAGAATCTTGCAGTTTTATAAGCAGGTCGCTGCCTCATTCACCGCCTTCCCCACACAAGCATTTCCTATGCTATTGTGAAAACACCTGTTGAGGGCCAGGAGAAGGCAGAGACCAAATCAGTTTTTTTTTTACTATCATAAGAATATGATAGTAAGAAGTAAACCTAATTTATTCATTGACAGTGAAGTGAAAGCCGCTCAGTCCTGTCTGACTCTTTGCGACCCCATGGACTATACAGTCCATGGAATTCTCCAGGCCAGAATACTGGAGTGGGTAGCCTTTCCCTTCTCCGGGGGATCTTCCCAACCCAGGTTTTCCACGTTGCAGGTGGATTTTTTACCAGTTGAGCCACAAGGGAAGTCCAAGAATACTAGAGTGGGTAGGCTATCCTTTCTCCAGGGGATCTTCCCGACCCGGAAATTGAACCTGGGTCTCCTGCTTTGCAGGAGGATTCTTTACCAACTGAGCTATTCTCTGTGTGTGTGTGTGTGTGTGTAGTTGCTAAATCATGTTCAAATCTTGCGACTCCATGGATTGTGGCCTGCCAGGCTCCTCTGTCCATGGGATTCTCCAGGCAAGACTACTGGAGGGGGCTTCTAGGGAAGCTTATAATGAAGACCACCACCCTTTTATCTGAAATGCCAGGAGGACCTGCAGACACCTAGGCTGGCCACCAGGTGGCACTAGCGCTGAGCTAATGCGGGGTCTAGCCTCCTGCTTGCCTAGCCCAGAAGAGAGGTTACCACGTGTATCAACAGAGGCCAGTAAGAGGAGGTAAAATAAAAGCTGGAAATAGGGCTGCTCTTATAATCCCACAGCGAGCCTTTTATGTGATTGCGACTTTTATCATTAATAGGGCATTTGTTCTGCATCAGAGGCCTGAGTTAGTGGATTAAGAATCGAAACCAGCCTAATGTTTAAACTACTCTGAGGAAGGTCAGAGGGCTTTCAGAGAAATGACCTGAGTAATCTCCCAGCTGGGTTAATGTAAATGAAGCTTTTCTTTGCTGAGCTTCGTTCTGCTGCCCTGGGCTTTCAAAATTACAGGTTTTCTGAGGCTCACAGTTTAATTACCTATTTGTACAGAAATAATCCTTAATAAAGGGGCAAGCCAACAGAAATGATGGCAACATTTTCCCAACTATGAGCAGCTCCTGGAGGCAGCCTAGTATAGGTAAAAGAATGGGCCTTGGAACTGAACTAGGGTGTGAATCATAGCTTTGCCTCTTCCTAACTGCAGATCTTTGGGTGAGTTCTTTAATCTCTTAGGACCTGTTTCTCTATTAGCGTGATTAGGTACACTCCACAGAATTGTAAGGGTAACATGATGTGTGGCATCTGTAGATGCCTCGCACATTGCATGCCATGTGTTAGGTGTGTAGTAAATGAGAATCCTTTCCCCTGGTCACTGAAAGGCAGCAGAGCTTCGCACTGATGATAAGCGTGGACACACTGTCCTTTGGCAGCCTGCATACCCTGGATTTTATTGCTCTGAAATCACTTCTCATCCACCATTCCATTTTGGCTTGCACATTTTGAAACAGCTGCCTAGGGCAGAGAGCTGTGTGGGATGGAGGGTTTTTCTTTAAAATGCAGATTAAGGATAAATGCAGACCTCTGCATCATGGTCTGTACTGGCACCTCCCACCTGGCTTGCTTTCCAAAGCCCTTCACTGTCCAGTCCCAAAGACAAGCTCTCTGCTGAGACGGGAGAGGAGCAGGGTGAGTGCCAGCATCCTTCCTGCTTCAGCTTTGTCACTTTAGAAACGTGGTGGTTGGGTTATGAGTGTGGTCTGGTTTCAGGTGGGCAAAACAGGAGGACGGGTATGGTTTTCAAAAACCTGCGGCCTCTCTCCCGGTCTTTGGGAGGTCAGAATGCATCATGATTTCTCACTCCTAAATGCATGTCCAGAAAGCGAGGTGGGGGCCAGGTGCTGGGGGTCTGGTGTGGGGAAGCGGGGAAAGCCTTTAACTTGAGTTCTGCAGACACGGGGTCAAGACCAAGCTCTGGTACTGTTGGATAACAAAGAATTTGTCTGGTCTTTGTCCCAGGTTCCTGGGATGAAACTTTTTAAAGAAAATATTATTATTTATTTTTATTTACTTGGCTGCACTAGGTCTTCACTGTGGCAGGCAGGTTCTTTTTAGTTGTGGCACATGAACACTTGAAAGAAAGTGAAAGTGTAGTCACTGAGTTGTGTCCGACTCTGCGACCCCATGGACTGTAGCCTGCCAGGCTCCTCTGTCCATAGCATTCTCTAGGCGAGAATACTGAAGTGGGTTGCTACTTCCTTCTCCATGGGATGGAGCTTCTTAAATGCTTGGAATTGCCCAAGTGATAGGAGTGTCTGTTATTCACAAGCCCTTTGGTCACACCTGAATTTCTAGTAATGAGATGGGTCAGGATGGAGACTGGTTGCTAGAAAGACCAACCACGTGACTAGAGGATTGGAACATTGAGCCTGGGGCGCAGTGGGGGGCTGGAGATTAAGTTATCAATCATGCCCAAGTGATGAAGCCCCAATATAAGTTCCAGACACTGAGGCTCAGTGAGCTTACTGGCTCTGCCTAGAGGACTACATGCTGTGATTCCAGGGGGAGAGGACACAGGATCTCTGCATTCAAGACCCTCCACACCTCACCCTGTGTGTCTTTTTGCATGGCAGATCCTGATTCATAACGTTTAGAATAAAACTACAATTGTAAGCATGAAGAACTGATGCTTTCGAATTATGGTGCTAGAGAAGACTCTTGAGAGTCCCTTGGACAGCGAGGAAATCAAACTGGTCAGTCCTAAAGGAAATCAACCCTGAATATTCATTGGAAGGACTGATGGCTGAAGCTGAAGCTCCAATACTTTGGCCACCTGATGAGAAGAGCCAACTCATTGGGAAAGACCTTGATACTGGGAAAGATTGAAAGCAAGAGGAGAAGGGGACAACAGAGGATGAGATGGTTAGATGGCATCACTGATTCCATGAACATGAGTTTGAGCAACCACGGGAGATAGTGAAAGACAGGGAAGCCTGCCTGCTGCAGTTCATGAAGTCGCAAAGAGTCCGGCATGACACAGCTAGTAAACAATGAAGCATAGAATTTTCTGGAGTTTTTGGAGTCATTCTAACAAATTATCGAACCTGAGGGAGGTAATGGGAATCCCTCAGGTTTGTAGCTGGTTGATCAGAAGTATGAGTGGCCTGGGGCTCCCCCTTGCAGCTGACATCTAAGAGGGGCAATCTTGTTTCGGGCCTTGCCTTTAACTTGTGGGTGGTTAATGCACAACTGGGATGCAGTTCACCAGTGGGCATCAGAATAACTACTTACAGTTGCCTGGTCTGTGGCAAGTCACGTCTGAGATTTGGTTTCTTCATCTACAAAGTGAAGTTGGTGTGATGATTATTGGAACTACTCACAAGGAGATGGTATCAGGGAAGGCATTTGGCAGTCTGCCTGGTGATTTACATGCCTGCCCCTATTGCTCCTGACTCACTTGGTGACCTCAGGCAAGTCCAGCCTCCCTGGGCCTCAGATTTCACATCAGGAAGATGGGCCTTCTGTTCCTATACCTTACAGAGTTTTTATACAGTCAATGAGATTATCAGTGTGAGAAAGCTTTGGGAAAAAAACCTGCATATTATTTTCCAAATAAAGTTTTTACTTCTTCTAATTTCTGAATGCATCGCACAAAAACACCTGAATTCATTTTCCTTGAATTTGGAGTGTTTGGCAAGGTCAGACTTAAAAAGATAATAAAGGAAATTCACACCTGGGACAACTCAAAGGGCTAGCTGGCCATCCTCCCTGGTGATGAGCAGAAACTAAGAACACGTGAGGTCTTAGTGAGCAGGTATTTAGTGAGCAGTACCTTATGCAGGTACTGCTGACCTTGAGTTACCACTTGGGGAAACAAACAGGGGTTTTGACATCAGAAACCACCAAGAGGGGTGGTTAAAAATGGCAAGTGTTGATTTGCAGTGGATTTATTTTTCTCATGATGGTTAATGATTCTTCTCATTAACTCCAGGCATGTCAGCTAGTTGTTGTTTGGTCACTAAGTCGTGTCTGACTCTTTGCAACCCCATGTAGCTATGTATGAATCTACTAGTTACAGATGCAGATGGATAGGTTATAGTGATCTAGATGAGGGAGTTTTCAGTCCCATGGGAATAAAGTCCTTTCCTTCCTTGTTTCAATTTGAGCCCTCTGATCAGCCAGGCTGGGGGGTAGAGAGGTGCCTCTCTTCAGTTCGAAATGAAAATGCAGACCTGAAATAGGCTGATGGTGCCCTATTGTGCTGGGGTTTTAGCACGTGTAGTGGAGAAAATGCTCTTCTATTCCCTCCCCCCACCCCCACACACACATATGCAACCTGCTCTTCCTCCTTGTGGGAATTTGGATAAGATCTTGGGATCTTCATGGAACCCACCACCCACACTGTTGCCCTCATGAGAAACCTGGGGCCCACTCTCTTCCTCACCCCCTACTTCAATTATTAACAAGTTCAGCTCATTCTACCTCTTAAAGATAAATTTGTCAAACCCATTTTCTCTTCTCCAATCCTTTGGCTTTGAACCTTGTTCAAAGCCTCATATCTAGGCTGAGAACCAAATTTACCGTGGCCTTCCTACCTCTTCATCCCTCTTGTTTTCTCTGCTACGAACCCTGGCAGCCTTCATTTAGGTCCTCGGGTGCAAGAAACCTACTCAGACAACTGAGTATTTGCACTTGCTGTTTCTTCTGCCCAGAAGATTTTCCTAACTTCTCATTGTTAGTTCCTGAATTAAATGTCACCTACTCAGCGAAGTAACAACCTCCCCATCGCCTCTTGTTTTCTGCGAGACACTCACCAAAATATAAAACTATTTCTTTGCTTTCATGTTTCTCTTCCCTTCATGGGAGCAGAGACTCCAACGATCTTTTTAAAGTCACTGAATTCCCAAACTCTAGAACCGTCTCTGACACATCTTAAGTGCTAAATGTTGGGTGAATGAATAAAAAAATTTTCAACTTTGATGGCAGACCTAGCGTTAGTAACTCTGAGAGCCTTTATTAACCAGCAAGAAGAATATGAACAGGCTCACAGAAGGCTGTGGGAGCTCCCAGGTGGGAACCTAGAAAGCATTCTCGGCCTAGCCAATAATACTCAGACAATGACTTTCCTTTCCTTTCTCTGATACTGAAAATAAAGAAGGATGTTAAGGAGCCAAAGGAAAGGGAGATTTGAGCCTGCAGATGGAATTGATAATTAAGAAGAGGTCAAAAAAAGGAGGAAGAGGGCCTATGGGTCTTAGGTGGTGTGAAATGACCAGGCTGAACCAGGAGGGGCGCTGAGTCACTTCGTGATGACTGCAGCCCATCCCAATCAGAAGAGTCCAGGACACAAAGTCAGCATTGCTCACTCTGTCCTTGTCGAGCCTCCCCTCCTCATCTCTCTCTATGTTCTTGTCTGCGGAAGAAATGAGTAGAATTAAAGAGGAATCAGGGAAGAGAAAGGTGAGAAAGTAGGGATTTGGGGTAGGAGAGGTATATGAAACGATAAACAGCACATCTATCTATCTAAGTGATAGAAGTGAGAGTGTCATTTTTAGTTTTTCTAAAGCAAGCATATTACCAATATAAAATTTTAAAATACTTCTATTTTAAAATATGAATTTTTACTTGTGTATTAAAAGAACGTCAAACATGAGGTGCAGCAAATGTATTCACAGAAACCCACCAGTTGTGCCAAATGTCACACACACATCCCTAGCCATGAGCACCTGATCCACACAACGGCGATGAGATGGTTCTGATCATAACGTTTGTATCTCCCCAAATCAGCATCGGCTAAATGAAAAGTCACATGGCTCCAGAAGCTCAGGATAGGAGAAACGACAAAGAATAGAAAGGCAAACCTTAGACTTCTCCAATGACCCTAAGGAAGTAAGTGACAGGCTCTGGGCAGGATGCAATGAGACAGACTGTCCACAAGGGGGCAGAGGCCAACCAACTGCAGACTCTGCAGACTGGACGAGTGTAGTTCTTTGGGAGAGGAGGGAGACAGATGGATTAGTGTATGTGACTTTGCTATCATCTAAACACAAAATACTGAAGGGTGAGAACTGTGACCATTTTCAGAAGTAGCTTCTCATGTGACACAGCATTTAGGGTCAACTCAACCACAAATGGGAAAGAATCAGCCTGCAGTTCAGGAGACCTGGGTTTGATCCCTGGGTTGGGGAGATCCTCTGGAGAAGGGAATGGCAACCCACTCCAGTATTCTTGCCTGGAGAATCCCATGGACAGAGGTGCCTGGTGGGCTACTGTCCGTAGGGTGGCAAATAGTCGACCCCACTGAGCAACTAACACACACACATACAACCTTCCTGCCCATCATGTGCAAAACTCAAATGAGGTGAGGCCTGGTTCACAGCCATAGGAAGGTGGCAAAATGACCTACCCTAAAAAAAAAAAAATTTTGACTAGAGAGTGGTCTGCCTGTTCCAGTGACAACTCAGTGACTGCTCCCAAGGGAAGACAGGTCCCCCACTCCTCCAAGACAACGGGGCCCATCTGGAGGCACCAGAGCTGTGACTCTGAGGCCAGGATTCAGGACCACCTCAAGATCTCATCAGGACACAGGACTCAAGCTCTATGTACTCCTAATCCCCTGGTGCTCAAGACCTAGCTTGACAAAGAAAGGAAACAAATAATGTGACCAGACACAGAAGACCACATCTACATTATTTAGTTACTCTCTGGATCCACCTCCATGACTTATTTCCTTTAGCCGTATTTGTAAGTAATGAAGATTGACATTCCAGCACCCCACCAGCCACACTAGCATGGATGTACACATACCCACCTTTTCCCTGGTTAACCCACATACACACCATCTTGGCCTTTATCTAGGATCAGTAGATCTCAAATATCAGTGTGCATCAGAATCACCTAGGAGGAGGGTGGGATGAACCTGGAGACCAGGACTGACATCTACACACTATTGATACTGTGTATACAATAGGTAACTAATGAGCGCCTACTGCACAGCACAGGGAACTCTACTCAGTGCTCTGTAGGGACCTCAGAGGGAAAGAAGTCCAAAACGGAGGGGCTATATGTATACACTGGAGAAGGAAACGGCACCCCATTCCAGTATCCTTGCCTGGAAAATCTCATGGACAGGGGAGCCGGGTGGGCTGCAGTCCATGGGGTCACAAAGAGTCAGGCATGACTGAGTGACTAACCCTTATATATATACATATAGCTGATTCCCTGGTGGCTCAGACAGTAAAGAATCTGCCTGCAATGCAGGAGACCCACGTTCCATCCCTGGATTGGAAAGATCCCCTGAAGAAGGAAATGGCTACCCACTCCAGTATTCTTGCCTGGAGAATTCCATGGACAGAGGAGCCTGGTGGGCTACAGTCCGTGGGGTCACAAAGAGTTCAACATGACTGAGCGGCTAACATGTTCACTTATAGCTGATTCACTTTGCTGTACAGTAGAAACTACACAGCAATATAAAGCAAATATACTCCAGCAAAAATTTAAAAAGAAACAAGAAGCTCCTGGGAAGTTTTTACAACGCTATTTGCCGGACCCCACTCTGGAGTTCCTGATTTAGTAGGACTGAAGTGGATGTCTATGCTGCTGGTTGCGGGACCACACTTTGAAAACCACTGTTATTGTTAACAGAGCACAGAGGGGTTTGTCTCTGTCTCTATTCACTATGCATTATCCTGAAGCACTAGGATGCTCAGGAAGAAATACACAACAAATAAGGAAAAGAAACTAATGTTTACTAAGATTACTGTATGCTGGATGCTCTACCTTCATTATCTCATTTTATTTGATGTGCACAAATTCTTGGAAAGTTGGGTTCATTATTCCCACCTTCAAATAAGGAAACAAAGGCTCCAGAGATAATTAATCAAGGTCATGCACCCACTGAGTATTCGAGCCCAGATGTAATCTGGTTTCAAAGATTATGCTGAGAATTCTACTTCACATTTGAAAAATGGATGATCCAAAATGAACAAAAGTGTAAAAATATTCAGCTTCTGAGCAAAAGTGAAAAAGCAGACAGTGTAAGAAGACACAATTAGTATCAGCAGTGGACATGAGGTTGCCCCAGTGCCCCCAAAATACACAGCTCTTGCAAGAGATGGCCAGACTAAGCAAAGAACTCTCTGAAGCTTAGATAAAGTTGGCACTCCAGTCAGCCTCAGAGAACAGAACACTATACATTATTCAGAATAAAAAGTAGTTTCTATTTTTGCATTCTGAGGAGAAGTGGTATTCATATAAAAGGTTGTTGGGGATGTTTGTTAAAAAGCTTTTTACATTTAAAACAAAAAGTTTTTTATAGATCAGAAATCCCCAAGCTGGAGGCTTGATGAATTAAAAAAGTAGAAAAACAAAATGTGATGAAATGCTTAAATGCCCAAGAAATTGATTAACACCCCTTAGAGTTTTTAGGTTTCTGCCTCAAATAAAGTGTTTGCTTTCTTACATGTTTCTTTTCTGTTTTATTTAGCAAATAATAAGCATTTCTCATTCTGAGACTTTTGATTGTGTGTGTTTTGCAGGGCATGAGGGGGGACTGTTTCTGTTCAAAGTAATGCACTGTCAGGAAATACACTGTTTGCATGAAATAATCATGACATCCAAAACAGACTAATAGTTGGTATGTCTTAGAGAGCAGATAGACAGATTTTTATTAATAGCATAATCAGTCTGAAAAAAATCTGATTTCAGCATTGATTTGATTTCAGCATAATTGTGTATTAGGTTATACACAATTTAATTCAACCAACAGAGCCTGCTCTGCAAACAAGGCATTACTTTCAAGAAACTTGCAATTTAATCAGTAGTATTATAGATATAATTATAGTAACTGTTATGGACTGAATGTTAAAATCCTGACCCCTTATTGTGATGGTATTTGGAGGTGGGGTCTTTGGAAGGGAATTAGGTCATGAAGGTGGAGTTCTTATGAATGGAATCAGTGTCTGTATAAAAAGAAACACAAGAGAAATTATTTTTCTTTCAGCCAAGTGAGGATACAGTGAGAAGACAGCCATCTGCAAATCATGGAGCATGTCCCCATCAGACAGAGCATCTCCTGATCTTAGACTTCCCCATCTTCAGAACTGTGAGAAATCAATGATTGTTGTTTAAGCTTCCGGTCCACGGCATCTTGTTGTAACAGCCTGAGCTCAGACAGTAACTTCGATCCAACCAGGAAGGAAGCAAACACAAAGACTGCTTCTTTTGTCATGATTCCACTCATTTGTCTTTTTCTAGTCCCATCCCAGCTTTTTCTCTGCCAGCTGCCATCTAAGCCGTTCCAGCTCTTGCTCCTGACTCTGATTTCCCCAACACGCCACTACCAGGTTTATCTTAAGTTAAAGGCGCTCTGATGCTGCAGGTCAAAGGCTTTCCATGGCTCTTAGCTGCCTGCAAAGCTGAAGTGCTCCTGGCTCTCAAAGCCCCTCACGATTCAGCTATAAACCCCATGCTCAACTCCTGTCTGAGCGGCAGCCCCAGTCAAATTCATACATAGTATCATTTGAAAAGATCCTGATGCTGGGAAAGATTGAGGGCAGGAGAAGGGGGCAACAGAGGATGAGATGGTTGGATGGCATCACCGACTCAACAGACGTGAGTTTGGGTAAACTCCGGGAGTTGGTGATGGACAGGGAGGCCTGGCATGCTGCGGTTCATGGGGTCACAAAGAATCGGACACGACTGAGCGACTGAGCTGAACTGAACTGATCTGCCCCTAAATGCTGCCAAGCTCCCCACTGGAAACACAATAGCACTGACGGTACCGCTCATCTAGTATTTGCAGAGGGTGCCTTGAGAGAACGTTTGCTCTGGTGTGTGTGCCTCATGACTGCCTCGACTCCTAAGCAGAAATTGTGGACTACTTGTTTTCATATCCTCAGTACTCAGCACAGGCTGGGTACACGATAGGCTCTTAATCAGTCCACCCAACTTTGACTGGGGCTTTCATTAAAGACATCAAGCCTTATTTACATGATCCACACTTAGGTGCATCCAAGATAAATCTGCCTGTACAGAGTTATCTCAGAATCTCTTGGAGTGACATAAAATAATAGTCAAGAGTTAAGTCCCTTCTGGACTTTTCAAGTGGATGCATTTGTTGTTCTCTGATAGGATAATGCCCTGCTCCTTTCAAGGTCGATATGAAGTATCACACAACAATATTGCAGCTGGGTAAACACCCTTTCCATCTACTTATGTTTAGTTCTTAGGAAGGCATGGCCTTCTACAGAAAGGACTGGATGGGCAACTTCTTGGCAGTAGAATGATCTGAAACTGCTCTGATCACCTGGGTGTGAAGAGCCTTCTGACGACTCTGCTAGACTCTTCAGACTAATTAGCGGTTTTTCAACCCAGACCTCAACTCAAATACACCTTCTGATTATAAGGCTTATTTCTCCTCTTTTGCCACTTGGTTTGCCATGCTGGCTGGGCCAAATGGCTACTTAAAGCTTTTTATTTTATATTGGGGTGTAGCCAATTAACAATGCTGTGATAGTTTCAGGTGGGCAGCAGAGGGACTCAGCCATACATATACATGTACCCTTTCTCCCCTAAACTCCCCTCCCATCCAGGCTGCCACATGACTTTAAGCAAGTTCCCTGTGCTACACAGTAGGTCCTTATTTTAAATAGAGCAGTGTGTACACATCTATCCCAAATTCCCTAACTATCCCTCTTTCCACTCTTCCCCTCTGGTAATCCAAGAGGGAAAAAAAAGTGAAGGTTTTAGCTGCTCAGTTGTGTCTGACTCTTCGTGATCCCATGGACTGTACCCCACCAGGCTCCTCTGTTCATGGAATTCTCCGGGTAAGAATACTGGAGTGGGTAGCCATTACCTTCTCTAGGGGATCTTCCCAACTCAGGGATCGAACCCCAGGATCATGCATTGCAGGCGGACTGTTTATCATCTGAGCCACCAGGGAAGCCCCAAATGGCTATTTTTTTAAACTTGAACAAAGGTAAAGGTCATGGATTTCTTCTGATCTATAAACATAGAGTGGGGTTAATGTTTAAGATGGACAACAAAAAATTAAAATAGCAGCATGTGTAGAAACTGTAAAATGCTTCCCTTATTTCTCTTCCTCTCCTTTCACCAAAAAGGCTTATTAGCTATTCAGTTTTGTTCAGGAGAATGATGACATTTCATTGTTACTCTGAGAACAACAGCCACACAACACTGGCAAAATGGTTGGGCAGGCCTGACCAGCTTACAAACAATAGCTACAAATATAAATAATATATAGAAAATATATTACTTATTAACAGCTCTTGAGCCAGGGAAAACTTCAGCTGTTCATCAGTCCTCTTGGCTAGAATTGATTCCAACTTGGCAAAATTAGAGAATCGCTATCATGCCAGTTGAGTTTCTGGAATACAAAGCAGTTGAATGATTCAGAGAGGAATTACTCAGAATTCCTGGCTCTGGAGAGTGGGAGCGGGGTCCTCATGGGTTGTCAGTATTTTAAACTTAGTATTTCAGACTTAGATTATTTTAGATCTCAGGATTTTAATATTTCAGGCTATTCGTATTTTCGAAGTCTTGCTTTGACCTAAACCGTTCTCACATCGTTGGAGACAAAACCTCACTGAGTGAGCATAATGAGTGGATTGGACTCAGCCCACCCACGACTTCCTGTGCCTCTGCATGTGTACTTTACAAATTAGGAACTTGCAAAATCTGCTAAAAAATCACCAGTGCTGCCCTGTGCATAGCAGCCGACTGCTTAAAGCCCAGACCCTCATCCAGACATCTCAGCTCTCCAGCAGGTGACCTACAGGGCACCTAACTCCCCCCATCACGTGTCACCGCTTCCTTGTGTTTCAGTTAGACAGTCCTTTCTTTTGGACCACACACTTGCTTTGCCTACTTTTAAAAAATATATTTATTCATTTGGCTGTGCCAGGTCTTTGTTGCAGCACATAGGGTCCTTAATCTTAGCTGAGGCGTGTGGGATCTCGTTTCCTGGCCAGCAATGAAACCTGAACCTCCTGCGTTGGGAATGCAGAGACTTAACCACCCGACCACCAGGGAAATCCCTCTTTGGCCACTTTTGACAGTTGCTATAAAGCAAACACACTATTATTGATCACCTATTATGCATTAGGTGCTACAGAGACATTTTTAATACTTCGCTGAATCCCAATGAGAGTGCCACAAGGTCTTTTTCAAATAAGGAATAAGATTCAGAAATCTGTGGTTTGATAGTAAGTGTTGGATTATCTGTGATTCTAATACTTCTCACTACAAATTTTCCCCCTTCTTCGGGTGTATCTTCCTAGCTCAGTTTCACGTCTACAAATTCTACGTTTGCTCAAGGCCCAGAATTAATCTGCCTTCTCCTGAAACCTTCTCCTTTCTCTTTAGAGACATTGCCCTCCTTGGAGTTCACAGCACTTACTAAGACTTTAGTGTTGCACATAGGGTCTTGGATTTATATATATTTCATGCATGTATATAGTATCTCTCCAGCTAGACTGAAAGCTCCTTAAAAAGTCATGAATTTCCAGTCATGTTTACTCAGTGCAGTGCACAGAGTAAGTGCTGAATAATTTTCTTTTAAGGAACCTGACACTACTGAACGTGCCTAATACCATCCTGGCTGAAGTCTGTCTCGTGAACTTGAGCTAATTCAGGAAAACATCCAGCTAGCTTCAGAAAAAGCAGATAGATGCTTAATAAACAGAGTCTTTGGAGAAGGGAAAGGGAAAGGAAAAGGACCAAGGTTTGGATGTGTCCCAGAGACTTAACCTATCTTTAAGTGCTCATAAAGGACAAAAAGTAAAAAGAAATCCATGATTACAGTCAAACATGAAATGGAGGTTTGGGCACAAGCATTGTGGCCATAAGATTAGTCAAGTCCTCCAAGAAAAGTGCCCATTAAAAACGACTATCTCAGGACGTCCCTGTTGGTCCGACAGCTGGGACTCCGTACTCCCGGTGCAGCGGGCCGGGTTCTGCCCCTGGTCTGGGGACCACATCCCATGTGCCACAGCTAAGAATTCACATGTTGCAACTAAAGATCCCACACGCTGCAGTTAAGACCCGGTGCAGTCAAATAAATAAAAATGGTTTTGAAATTAAAAAATAACTGTCTCTGAGAACATCCATCTCAGTTGCCTACAAACACGTATTTGGCACCTACTCTGTGAAATAGCACCCCCTCCAGTAATCCTGCCTAGAGAATCCCACGGACAAAGGAGCCTGGCAGGCAAAGAGTCTGACGTGACACAGTGACTGAGCACACACGCACGCTGTAGAAGACGCCAGTGGTTACCAAGCGGTATAAGAACCTGCTTGAAAAGGATCTGGAATGTGTTTGGTAAAAGAGGACAGATACCTACAGAGAAGAGCAAAAACACCAGGGTGTAGGTACTAGTTAAGGAATTAAGTTTCTTGAGGGCAGGTACTGGGGGAGCTCAGGGCGGGAGAGACCTTGTGGCTGTCACATCAGGAAGTCCTCAAGGAGGGGGAACTCGGGTTATGAAGTAAAAGCAGAGCTTAGATGGAGGATGGAGGTGGAGGGACCCTTCCAAGCACATGAGCCTCGAGCAGTGGTTGAAACTCAAATTCTTAATAAAGGCGCAGAAACATATAAAGCAGCCAGGTCACATAACACCCTATCAGGCCGTTTAAGTACATCCCCCACGTGACACCTATCCAAGTTTGTTGGCTTTTACAGTGTCGCACTAAAGGCAACACAAAAAACAAAAATAAATAAATCTAATCTGTGGTTACTAGTTTGTGAGAACTGATCCATAGGAATCAAGCAATGTGTCCAGCTTGATGCTAGGGAGTACAGAAAAAAAAGCAGGACAAATTTAAAATGACTTCGAAAAACTAAATACTTACTTTGAAAGCAAAACCAGCTCACATGGAAATGTTCAAATATACTTGAAAAGCCAGAATAGGGACTTCACTGGCAGACCAGGGGTTTAGACTCTGGGCTTCCAATACAGGGGGCAAAGGTTCCATCCCTGGTCAGGGAACTAAGATCTGACACGCTGTGCAATTTGGCCAAAAAAAAAAAAAAATTAAAAACCACGATGCATGCAGGCAGGCTAAGTTGCTTCAGTTGAATTCTACTCTTGGAGATCCTGTGGACTGAAGCCCACGAGGCTCCTCTGTCCAAGGAACTCTCCAGGCAGGAACACTGGAGTGGGTTGCCATGCCCTCCTCCAGGGGATCTTCCCAACCCAGGGATTGAACCCACGTCTCCTGCATTGGCAGGCAGGTTCTTTACCTCTAGTGCCAGCTGGGAAGCCCCAAAGCCAGGATAATCAGTGCTAAATTATCATCTTCTGGCTAAACAACACAAAAGCATTTTAGAGACTAAAATGTATGGACATAGGTGGTTCCTAGAGGTCCTGTTTCAGCAAATTTCCCGAGACAGCCCAGCAAGATGCAGACTTTAGTTTGGCTGGGTTTGCCCCAATTTCTCCTTCCACAGTCAGACTTCTTCCAGCCACTGAGAAGTCTCTTGCAATTATGTTGGAAGTATTCAGTTCTAACCTGAAGCCTTTTACAAAGGAGAACAATTTCAAGGCCAGGGAGGAGCCACCTGACTCGGCAGCTTGGGGAGGTGGGAAAAGCTGGTGACGTCACCCTCCCACCAGATTCCATTTCTGCAGAGATCCACCAAGTGAGAGACACCAGGGCCAATTTGTGGGATATTAAAAGTGACAGACACAAGCACCCTGTGAGGGGCGTTGTAACTCCCAGGACTGAGTCAGTGAATTATGCATGAGGCAAGCTTCTAATTTTTTTACAGTAATAAAATCCACTCACTAAGCCCATGGCAGAAGCAGCTGTTTTTAAACTGCCATTTAAAAGTCTGTCTGAAATTGTATGTGTCTTATTTTAACGGTTCCCAAAATGTTCCAGAAACACCGGATTCAGCCCCGGAGCTTGCTGAAAACTCCACCCACACGGCCATCTCCATTATCCCTGTGATCAGCAGGGACCTAGCAGTCCACCAACCTCCCTAGGATGAGTCAGCGGTGGAGGAACGAAAAGCGTAGGATTCCTTCCCCACTGGGAGCACAGAATATCCCTGGAGGCGAGTTGACTCTCTCAGCTCCAGTGACCTCGGGAGGAGAAGATAATCATCTCTGCCAGCAACTGAAGGAATGCAGTTCCAGACGGAGAAGCAAAATTAATTCAGCCTGAGGAGCCAATTGGCTGGTGACACAGACTTTTCATTTCCTGTGTGAGGAGGATCGTGGTGATGCCCCATCTACGTGTAAGGGATGAGTTCATAAATGAAGTCACAGTTCTCTACCAATTAAGTCAAAATGGTGAAAGAGACATCCGTAATCAAAAAAGCCACCTTTGCTGAGGATTGCTGTACCACTCTTCCAAGCCTTTGTCCTGTATCATCTCCTTTTTCTCTCCCAAGCCCCTGGACATGATGATGTTTTGTCCCCGCTGTACAAAAAATAGATTAATTTTTGTAGATTAGAAATAGATTAATTAACTTTCTTGGCTTGACATGAAAAAGACAGAAAGTTAGTCACACAGTCGTGTCTGTCTGACTCTTTGCAATCCTGTGGACTGCAGCCTGCCTGGCTCCTCTGTCCGTGGAGTTCTCCAGGCAAAAGTACTGGAATGAGTTGCCATTTCCTTCTCCAGGGGGTCTTCCTGACCTGGGATGGAACCTGGG
This sequence comes from Antilocapra americana, assembly GCA_007570785.1. Lineage (NCBI taxonomy): Eukaryota > Metazoa > Chordata > Mammalia > Artiodactyla > Antilocapridae > Antilocapra > Antilocapra americana. Next base: position 17,673,022 of record ML663009.1, read on the forward strand.
TCTTCTCCATTGCAGGAAGATTCTTTACCAACTGAACCACTAGGGAAGCCCTTGGCTTGACAGAGGAAGTAGCAAAGGCAGGACTGGAGCAGAGGCATTCTCACTCCATAATTCAAGCTCTTTAACTCAGGCTTTACAGCCAGATCCTGGAAACATTTAGGACAGGGCTTCCCTGGTGGTCCAGTGGTTGAAGATCCACCTGTCAATGCAGGGGACACGGGTTCAATCTCTGCTCTGGGACGATTCCATAATCTATGGAGCAACCAACTAAGGCTGTGTGCTACATCTACTGAGCCTGTGCTCTAGAGCTTGGGAACCACAAAGGAGAGTACTCCCTGCCCACTGCAACTAGAGAAAGCCTGCACAAAAAAATCAAAAAAATAATTAATAAAAAAAAATTTAGGACATACACAGAGATAGGAAACCACCTGCTTATTCATGGTTGCTTGAGGGCAGGGATCCCAAGATGGCTTGGATGGAGTGGCAGCCGGCCTGTGTCACAGTATGAGGAGAGCTACAAGAACTATCATTCCATGGGAGGACAGGGGAGGGCTTAGCTAAGGCTTCCTCGACCAAACTGTGATGCGTACATGTAAATTAGAATTGGAGAAGTGTGTGGTACATTGGTTGCAAAAACGTCTGAAATTTTTCACTCCTCCCTACATCCCAGCCCCTTTCGATAGACTTTGCAGCTCTTCTCATAGAAAGCAGAGTCTATGTCTCAAGCTTTCAATCTTGGAACTTGCTTTGGCCAATGGTGTACGTGAGAAGTGATGTGCCAGTTCCCGCCCTTGACCTGGAGACCTCACGTGTTTCTTTTTCTCTCTCTCTCTCTCTCAAACTTTGCCATGGACATGTGAAAAGCCTGGGCTAGCCTCCTGAATGATAATACCATGTGGTCCAGTCATCCCAGTCCACAGCTCACCAGTCATCCTAAACCAGCAGCCGACTGCAGAGACCTCAGTGAGTTCATCAAGGTCAGCCAGGCCCGGCCCAGACTAGCAGAATTGCACCACTGACCACCAGCCTCATAAGCAAAAGTCAGAGTTTATTCTGTTATGTCACTGAGGTTCTCTGGTTGTTTTTTATAAAGCAGCATTATCATAAAAAGGTAGGCAGGTCTTCTTTTACAAGGCTAAAACCAGCATGGTAGGGACTGCACTGTAACCCTACTACACTTTGCTTGTTTTAAAAAAAAGATGTAATGGGACTTTGGACTTCCCAGGTGACTCTGTAGCAAAGAATTCACCTGCCGATGCAGGAGACATGGGTTTGACCCCTGGGTTGGGAAGATTTCCTGGAGAAGGAAATGGCAACACACTCCAGTATTCTTGCCTGGAAAATCCCATGGACAGAGGAGCCTGGCAGGCTACAGGGATTTTGCAATACATGGGATTGCAAAAGAGTTGGACACGACTTAGTGACTGAACAGTAACAATGGAACTTCCCTGATGGTTCATTGGTTAAAACTCAGCACTTCCAATACAGGGGACCCAGGTTTAATTTCTGCTCAGCAAACTAAGATCCCACATGCCACAGGGCATGGCTAAAAAGTAAAAACATAAAATAGAAAGGATGTAATATTCACTTGGTCCAGGACAGGGTTTGAGATTCGGGGCCCAGTCATTCCTGTGGGGAACTCTTCTGTGCATCAAAGTATGTTTAGCAGCATCCCTGGCCTCTACCCACTAGATGCCAGTAGCACCTCCAGTTGTGACAACCAAAATGTCTCCAGACATAGTCACATGTCCTCTAGGGGGCAAAATTGCTCCCAGTTGAGAAACACTGGTTCAGAAATCAGTGCAAAAACGTTCAGTTGCCAAATACCCAAAGTCCCCCTAACCGAGCAATCTTTCCTAAGAGATGGTTCCAGCAGCTGATCAGGCTCAAGCCCCATGTGAACACAAGCGCCTTCTGGTGTGGTACTGGAGTGGCCGGAGTCACGGCAAGCTTCACGGGGAGGCTTCTGTGAGCTGCTCCAGCTCAGGTGAAACCTTGCCTTGGGCAGGGCATGCACTGACTCAGCGCAATGTGCAGCCCATACAGTGAAGTTCAAAAGAAAAAAAATTTAAATGCAGGACAGACGCTGAACTTCCAAGCCACCATGTAAATCAGACCACTTGTGTCCAACGATTTGTTCCAGGTCCCCTGACTTAGACTCTTTTCCTAATGCCTTGTTTCTCATTCTTAGACTTGTGAAAAAGAACAATTCATTATTGCATTCCCATTCATACTTGGATGTTCTGTATAAGGGTTCTTATATTATCAGAGTGTTTCTTAAGTTGGAGTTCAAAAAAAAATGGTTTGCATTTGTCTAATTTCAAGGCTAACATCTTTCTTTCTTTTTTTAATTTATCTGGCTGCATCAGATCTTAGTTGTGGAACATGGGATCTTTCACTGTGGTGCACGGATTCTTTATTTGTGGCTAGCGGGCTGCGTTGTTCCACAGCATGTAGGATCTTAGTTCCCTGACTGGGGATCAGACTGGCATTCCCTGCATTGCAAGAGATATTCTTAGCCACTGGACCACCAGGGAAGTCCCCAAAGCTAACATTTAAATCAACATCTCTACTCATAATTGCACTTGCCAAGAACTAAGTCCCCCTTATGAGAGAATGGCAGATCCAGGCTTTTAACATCACAACTTAATCAGCCCATTCACTGGTTCCAGAAGAAAGGCAGTGAAAGAAGACAGCCAAACATTTGCTGACTTCTACCTCACTGTTTGCGTGTGCATTTCATTGATAATGGTATTTCACTGATTACACAGATGGATTTTGGTCTGAAAGGGCACATGCATCCCAGTGTGCATTGCAGCACTGCTTACCATAGCCAAGACATGGAAGCAACCCAAATGTCTATCAACAGAGGAATGGATAAAGATGTGGCACATATATACAATGGGATATTACTCAGACATTTAAAAGAATGCAATAAGGCCATTTGCAGCAACATGAATGGCCTAGAGATTTTCAGACTGAGTGGACAGAGAAGGAGACATATGTATAACATCCCTTATATTCAGAATCTGAAAAGAAATGATACAAATGAATTTATTTACAAAAAAGAAACAGAGAATGAACTTATTTTTCCTGAGGAAGATAGGGGGAAGCGATAGTTAGAGAGTTCGGGATGGACATGTACACACTGCTATATTTAAAATGAATAACCAACAAGGATCCACTCTATAGCACAGGAAAGTCTGCCTAATGTTATATGGCAGCCTGGATGGGAGGGGAATTTAGGGGAGAATGGAAACATGTATAAGCATGGCTGATTTCCTTTGCTATCCACCTGAAACTACTACATTGTTAATAGGCTATACTCCAATACAAAATAAAAGTGTTAATAAAAATAAATGAACAGATGTGTTTTGGGGAGCCTCAAGCCAATTACCTTCTCTAGGCTTCTATTTTCCTAAAATAAAAATAAATTTTTCTTGCTTTACAGGAAAAACTGGTAGATTCAACCACAACTGATATGTATTTCACAAATCCACGAAAACTAAAGAGAACATCCATTAAGAAAAAGAAGAGCAAATCAAAGTTGGAGCTATCTTGAATTCTAAATTCTCAGAATCTCACAGGCAACTCTGTCTTCTTGATTTATTTAGTTTCCCAGTGGAACTGTGCCCAGTCGTACATTTTAGGACTGCATCAGGAAAAAAAAAAAGGTGAAGTCATAGATTCTTGGCATCTCAGTGTTGGATGCAGCCAGACTTATGAAAATGAATTAATCACTTTCTCTGTAACTCAATTGTTATTTGTCCTACAAATAGGGGTTTGTGGTAATGGTTCAGCTTTGTGAACACATGCGCATATTGGGGTGGAGAAGACAAAAGAGAGTTTGAGAGTTCAGGTGAGGTTCCCCTAAGGTTGTTTTCTGGAAATTTTCATTGAATCTAAGTGCTAAATATGATAGGTTTCAACAAGTATGAAGTCTTTTGACAGAACAAGAAATGCAAAGATTGTCCCCACAGGCTAATGGCAAAGGATGCTCCAGACTTCATCACCAAGGGCAGCCAAGCATTATCTGCAAGGCAGGGTGACTCCAAAGTGTGTACTCACCCATGGGGCCCAGCAGGTGCTGCCCCAAAGCACATGGCACCCAGCCAGGCCCACATCCATACAGAAGCTATGACATTAAACTGAAGAGGTAAATCTCAGGTCCCTGCTCCCACAACAGGCCAGCCCAAAGCCCTGCGTTTTTGCCTCCACAAACCTAACAAATGCACTGAGAGGAGAAACAGCCATTTCTACAGATATAGTGCCTTGCAGAATTCACAGCAATTTTCCTTGAATTACCTTGTTGAACCTCAAAGCTCTGTAACTTACATAGGAGAAAGATCATAACCCAAATTTTTATTTTATTTTTTTTTTAGTGGAGTGCAGTTTATTACACCGGTGGGCCCAAGGCAGAGTCTCCTCTTAGCCAAGGACCCTGACCAGCATTTGTGAAAATCTTTTATACCCCATGTGTACAGGTCTGAACTCACCACCCCAAATTCCTTGAGACTTACATAAACAAAGGAAGGGTAAATACAATCACAATAATCTCATCATTCACGTGTTATGTGTTCAACAGTTTAACAATTGGCCAATAATCAGTAAGCCCAGGGCATAACCCAAATTTTTAAAATGAAAGAATAGGACTTTGAAGACCTGACCCATGATCACGGAGGAATGAGGGTCAGAACAGGGTTTCCTGACTCCGGACCTTGAGCTCTGCCACCACACCTACTTCTCTAGACAGATCTGGAACATTCGGATACCTTGGCCTCTGGTTGATGTTTTGCTGACCACAGCTGCTTGTACAATCCCCTACCCCCACCCCCCCAATACACTCTTATTCCCAAACCATCACTTAGTTCTCCAACTAAGTGCTTAAACTTAGCATCCTTGGCTGCCATCTTCTCTTAAAGGAATGCAAACAGGTGAGGAAATATATTCCTTTTGTTGGTAGCAACTTTGTTACCGATCCTCTCAAATCAGGCCCCAGCCAGGGTCCTCTAGCCACATGTTGTCCAAGCCAATAGACTGAGACTGAGTTCAATTTGGAAGCAAAGGAAAGCTTTATCCTCTCAAGAGAGTATGGAGAGGTGCCACCTTGGGCTTTAGAGTAGGGGTCCCCAACCTCCGGGATCTAACGCCTTATGATTTGATGAGGATCTGATATAACACTAATAGAAATAAAGTGCACAATAAATGTAACGCAGTTGAATCATCCTGAAACCATCCCCTTGCCCCTAGTCCATGGAAAAATTGTCTTCTGTGAAACCAGTCCCTGGTGCCACAAAGATTTGCAGACGGCTAAGCGCAGGCACACAGGTGGAGGGCGGGGCTGCTCTACGAGGCCCTCAGCGGGGAGGGGGCGGGGTTCCTGAGGGTCGGGCAGCCGCGCTGCTCACGCTCCCGGTCCCGTGCCGGGCGCAGCGTCTCTGCGCTCGGCCTGCCGCTGCCGTCTTGAATCCCGCCTGGTGCCTCGTGCACCCGCTTTTGCACACGGCCCACCAGGCTGAGGTGTCAGCCTTTCTCAGGTGTCCGCCTTTCTCAGCCTTTCTGAAGTACCCCGCTCTGGACAAGTGGAATTAGACTGAGCACAAAGGAAAAGAAAAAGGTTAGACTTTATTACTCAGATTCTACTTTTACTTCCTGAAAATTGCAAACGGGCTTTGCTGGTGACAAAAGTGAACTCTTAGGTGCTTTCAGTCTCATCTGTCTCCTTGAGTATCTATGAACATTCAGAAAATAATATGGATAACAGATAACAAAGCTGACTGCCAGAATGCAGTGAAAAATACCAAGAACAGTCTACAAACCCTGCCTGATTAACACGGGGACTACATGGGTGAGGGTGGGGCTCTGGGGCTGGGGGGGTCCCTGAGAGGAACTGAGGTCCAGCCTTCATCCCCTTCCCCAGCCCAGCCCCGCCACACAGGGCGAGTTCGCGTGGGAAGGGGCACTGGTTTATGATCCTGCACATCCACCCTCCCCACTCCCCAACCCAGGGTCCCTAAAGGTAGCATCAGTAGAGGAGGGGGGACCCTCTCCTTCACATCAAGCATCCACAGTGCAGGTGCCACACCTGGACTGTCACATGTACCAGGACCCCAGGGGTAGAGGATATCGCTGTCATTTTGTAAGTGAGGTTGGCAAAGTGTAAAAAGGTCAAGTGAAAAAAAAAGAAAAAGAAGCGGTCAAGTGATTTGACCGAAGCCTCATGGCTGGAGCCGCTTGTCGAGTCCCAGGAGGGTGACCAGGCGCTGGCACTGCCATTCCCAGGCTGCTCCCCAGCCTTTCTCGCACCTACCACACGTCAGGACCCTGCCCACGTGGGCACGGAGGCCTTGGGAGTGAGCTTCAGAAACTTAATTCAGGAAGACAACCTCAAGATACTCATCAGGAAAATTGTTTAAGTGCCTTATGCTTGCAGATCTGAGCCAAGATCCTCAGGCAAGAATTTTTCATAGATGATTGGAGTTCACACTTTAATATTCCCATTTCCCAAGGAAACTAGAGAAACACAAGTCGTACCACTTTTCTATGCAATAAGGAGTTTCAAGAAGATATTATTTAAAACTTAAAAAAAAAAAATGCAGAGATAGAACAAAGACTGCTCCTTGATTCTGAAGCCTTCATCAGGCCAGAAATGCCTGACTCTTCCCCTAGACCCTCTGGTCCCCTTCCTCCCCATCTTTGTAATCAAATATTCTTCCTCCTCAGCTGTTGTCACAGTAACCACTTGAGTCACGTGCTGTCAATTTACAATCAGGTTATGGAGCTGCTTGTAATTCTTACTCCAAGGCATGGTGACAGTTCATTTAGAACTAATCAAACATTTATTAATAGAAAACCAAGGGGTACAGGCTCTTGACTGAAATTCTTTGGTTCCTTGGCAAGGGCAAGAGCAGGGGGAAATAACTCACAGGTGGGGGTTGGGAGGCCATACTGTGTTTGGGAAAGAGTCTTGGAAGTCAGAGGAAGCCTAACTTGACTGCTCTTTAGCTGTGCTTTCTAGGCAAGTAATGAAACGCAGCTTGAGTCTCCATTTCTTTCAAGAGGCTGTTGTGAGGCTTAAAGATAGTGAAAATAAAAGGCCTGGCTCCTAGGAAGGAGTTAATATCCAGCAACCATTTTTAAATGAAAGTTATAAAGATGGAGTGAAACAAAAAGAAAATCATTGTTTAAGACTGAAAACTAAATGAGTGGGACGATTTAATCCAGCAGCTTCTATTCTTTCAAATAGAAGTACTTTTTAAAACTTAAAAAAAAAAAAAAGCTTATTTATTATTTGGCTGTGTCAGGCATTTTAGTTGCATCATGCAGGATCTTAGATTGTGGCACACGGATTTTGTAGTTGTGGTGCACAGGCTTAGCTGCCCCATAGCATATGGGTTCTGAGTTCCCCAGCCAGAGATTGAACCCACGTCCCCTGCATTGCAGGGTGGATTCTTAACCACTGTACCACCAGGGAAGTTCCCAGAGGTACTTTTAAGAACAGGATACGTGGTACTAGGAGAAAACAGAGACAAGCAGAATTGCAGGGCGCCGTAAGGGGAACTCATGACAGTGAGCTTTGTTTCTTTTGTTTTTGCTTTTTGTTACCAGAAGCATAACTTAGGGAATGTCTTGCAATATCTTCCCAGTTCTGTGGTCCAGGGCATGAGCTCATCTTCAGGGTCTAGGTGATTGTGCTAGAAGCCCAACAGTAACCAGTATTATGCTTAGGGCTTCCCAGGTGGTGCTAGTGTCTCTGCCAATGCAAGAGACAAGAGACACAGGTTTGATCCCTGGGTCGGGAAGATCCCCTGGAGAAGGACATGGCAACCCACTCCAGTATTCTTGCCTGGAGAATCCCATGGACAGAGGAGCTGGCAGGCTACAGTCCATGGGGTTGAAAAGGGTTGGCTGTGACAGAAGCGACATAGTGCATGCGCACGCACACACACACACCCCAAGTTCTTGTTAAATAGCTGTTGAATAAAAGAATGAATGACTGAGAAGTAAATTATTTAACGGACCTAAGGATCACATAAGAACTTTTGGGCTTTATGAAAATGGAAGAAATTTTCATTGATGCTAACACCCAATTTCTTCCTTCTGTGTCCTACTTTCTTACAACTAATGTGTTAAATATCCTTTCTTGGCAAAGGCTTTGGAAAAAAAAAAGAAAACAAAAACCCCAGAAATGTCCAGATGGATCTGACATGGGTGACAATCTCCAGAAGTGAAAAAGTTCCAAGATTGATGACTAACTAGACTGCCTCCCTCTAAACTGAGTCAGTGAAGACGCATCCAACATTTTCCACATGAATTGTCTACAGCCAAAAAGATGAAACTGACTATAGTCTTTCATCCTCTCAGCCTCATGTCTCTGCTCTGTCACCTCAGGAGCCTTGGGCAGTGCTAGGCTTGACTGCTGTGAGCAGACGTCGTATCCGTCCTGGATCTGCCCCACTTTTTTCTTTGTTTTTTTCTCTGTAACCTTCCTCTTTTTTCCCTCCCTTTCTCTCCTGTTTCCTCATGCCTTCATTTTCCTTTACTTTCATATCTTTCTTTACTTGTGTTCAGGGATTATAATTCAACATCAGTGTTACTCAGGGTCAAAGAACATGCTGCTTTTTCACTGAAATCAAGTTGTCTTGTCACCCTGAGTATAGTTCCACATTCAAGATCGTAACGTGACTAATCTATTTAAATTCCACAGCAGTGAGAGCCAGAAATCCTTCCATAAATCTCCCTCCTCCCGAAAATGTATCCTAAGTTGTCTTGTCTTACCCCACCTAACCCAAGATGACGCCAATCTCCCTCTTCAAGATTTTTATTAGAGATTGGTATTACTGAGCATATCAGCCGTGACAGCAGTGTAGATTAATTACAGTGACTCCCACTTCAGAGTCTATCTTTGAAATCTGTACCCATCTTTCCTCTGCATTGTGGGCTTCCCTTGTGGCTCAGCTGGTAAAGAATCCAGCTGCAGTGCAGGAGACCTGGGTTTGATCCCTGAGTTGGGAAGATCCCCTGGAGAAGGGAAAGGCTACCCACTCCAGTATTCTGGCCTGGAGAATTTCATGGAATATACAGTCCATGGGGTCGCAAAGAGTTGGACGTGACTGAGCGACTCTCACTTTCACTTTTCTCTGAGTTGCAGCTGTGGGTAACTTCTACTACTTGCCTGATAAAAAGTGTTGGTTCTTCCTTTTTTTTGGCCATGCCCCACGGCATGTGGGATCTTAGTTCCCTAACCAGGGATTAAACTTGTATCCCCTGCATTAGAAGGCGGATTCTTAACCACTAGACTGCCAACCTCCCAGAAATGCAGCTCCTTAAATCTGTCACATATCTGCTCAAAACTTCCACAGGCTCCCCATTTTTCCTAGAATAAATTCCAAATATTGTGTCACCTGGAGCCCTAAAAAAACTGGCCCCAGTTTCCATTTTCAGTGCTTCTTTGTCCAGACAAACCATCCTCCTTTCTAGGTTCTCGATGTTCACTACACTTTCCTCCTGGCCTTTGCTGTCCTTCATTTGTTTCCCTTTTTGACCTATCAAACTGGGGGACACTCTTTCCAGGTCATACCTAAATACTCCTCCCTAGGAATCCTGGCCTGATCACCCCAACATGAAATAATTACACCTTCTCTGCTATCCAAAGGTCCAGTGTGCTTGCCTTAACTGTCCTGTGTTCCAGATAGCAGATACCATGCCCTGGCACGTGCCTTGGGCTCAGGACTGCCCCAGAGAACTCACACCAATGATCTTCTCTTCTCACAACAATCCCATTTGACAGAAGAAGTAACAGAGATCGTGCCCAAGGTCACACAGCTAGGAATTGAAATCAGGTGTAGTGGACTCCAGGTCTTTTTCTATTACACCAGACTAGCCCACAAAAGATGAGGCTTCGCGGGTGGCTCAGAGGTAAGGAATCCATTTGTAATACAGGAGACACAGGAAACATGGGTTTGATCCCTGGATCTGTAAGATCCCCTGGAGGAGGGCATGGCAACCTACTCCAGTGTTCTTGCCTAGAGAATCCCATGGACAGAGGAGCCTGGTGGGGTTGCAAAGAGTTGGACATGACTGAAGTAACTTAGCATGCATGCACGCATCCCACAAGAAATAAAGCCTGGGCACTCTTATTCACACTCATTCATTGAGAAACATTTGTGTGTATAGATCAGGTCCAGACATGATGCTCAGAGCCTGGTGTGGGACCAGACAAGTGATCTGGGGCTTAGGTAAGAACCAAGGCAGCAGGTATGAATTACTGGTTTCAACTATGCCAACATATCTCATCTATGAGATTATAAACTTTTCAGATATGTATGTGTATCCCACAGTTCATTTTTTACTACGTGAGTAAATATTTTTCTCTTTAAAGAAATGGACTTAAGTTTATGTAGATCCTCCTATGCTTTCAGATGCTATCTCCTTTGAGACCATCTAACTCTTATCTTCTTAAAAATATGGGGACTTCCCTGGTGGTCCTGTGACTAAGACTCTGCAGTCTCAATGCAGGGAGCCCAGGTTCAATCCCTGATCAGGGAACTAGATCCCACAAGCCTCGATGAAGATCGAAGATCTTGCTCACCCCAAATAAGACCCAATGTTGCCAAATAAATACATAAATGTTTAAAAAATAAATATAGAAACCTAGTTCTGGAGAGGGTAAGCCTTCTGCCTAGAGTCACATAATGGAATAGCGGCAGGGGCAAGCTGAGCAGGTGGGCTTGGACCTCGGCTAGGTTATTTTCCACCTGTCCACAGTGAAGGTAAAGCTCCAAGTCTCTTTGCTACTGTTTAGGCAGGAAAGTTTACATACTTTCTCTCCCAGAGTTAGTTGTCAACATTTAATTCTGGACTGTTTCCAGGTTGGAGCCTTCGAGTTCAGGTCAGCAGAAGCTTGTGAGTTGCAGTGAGAAATTTCAAATCTGACACTTGCCAGTTCCCATTGAGCTCCGGGTGAGAAATGTCCCTGGCCTTGTCCATTTTTCATGTCACAGTCATCCTAGCGGAAGAGATCACCTCCAGGTAAAGTCATTCAAAACAAAGGTTTGTCATTTTAGCGCCACTCAACCATGGCAGATCACAGGGCCACTCTGGCTCACCTCACAGGTTCTGGGTTTCCCAGGCAGTGGGGCTTGAGACAAAGGCCAGTTTTCCTTGCATGTCTTCCCTTCCCACCCAGTGTAGTCAGACAGATACCCATGATAACATAGTCGTTGACAGAGTTTCAAAGTGCTCAACCTCTAAGAACACTGGACTTGCAGTTCTAGTCTAACTTCGAACAACTCACCCTTTCAGGATCTACCTTTCTTCATATTTTTCTTTTTTGGCTTGCCGTTTCTATATCATAAATTTTTTATGAGTTCTGTTTTGTTAATAAGGAAGAGGAAACAAAAGAATCAATACATTCTTCAATTTACCATTATTTATATAGTGAGTTGCCAGTTTCTACATTTTTTAATTCTATTTTTAAACTTTATTGGAGTATAGTTGATTTATAATGCTGTGTTAGTTTCAGGTGTGTAGCAAAGTGATTCAGTGATGCATACACATATATTCGTTCTTTCAGGTGCTTCACCCATATAGGTTATTATAGAATATTGAGTAGAGTTCCCTGTGCTGTGCAGTGGGTCCTTGTTGGTTATCTATTTTATATTTAGTAGTGTGTATATGGGGCTTCCCTGGTGGCTCAGCGGTATAGAATCCGCCTGCAGTGCAAAAGACATAAGAGACACGGGTTCAATTCCTGAGTCCAGAAGATCCCCTGGAGGAGGGCATAGCAACCCACTCCAGTATTCTTGCTTGGAAACTTCCATGAACAAAGGAACTTGGCAGGCTGTAGTCCATAGGGTTACAAAGAGTTGGACACAACTTAAGCGACTTAGCATGCACAGTGTGTATATTGTTAATCCTAAACTCCTAATTTCTCTCTCCCCACTCACATTTCCCCTTTGATAATCATTCAAAATCTGTGAACCTGTTTTTTAAAAAGTTCATTTGTATCATTTTTTAAAAAATTAGATTCCATATATGAATGATATCATATGATATTTGTCTTTCTCTGACTTCACTTAGTATGATAATCTCTAGGTTCATCCATGTTGCTGTAAATGGCATTATTTCATTCTTTTTATGGCTGAGTAATGTCCCACCATGTACGTATACTACATCTTTATCTATTCTTCTGTTGATGGACATTTAGGTTGCTTCCATGTCTTGGCTATTGTAAACAGTGCTACAGTGAACACTGGGGTGCATGTATCTTCTTGAATTATGATTTTCTCTGGGGATATGCCCAGGAGTGGGGTTGCTGTATCATACGGTAATTCTATTTTTAGGTTTTTAAGGAACTTCCATACTGTTCTCCATAGTGCTGTACCAATTTACATTTCCACCAACAGTAGAGAAGGGTTAATAGCACTACATCATAATGACTTTTGAGCACTAACTGAAATAATCATGAAAGCACTTTGTAAATTATAAATCACAATAGTAGCACAAAGTACCAAATCTTCAGGTTGTGTTAGGCAAATGCCTGAATTCCTTTAGGATTCAAAATGCTGGGGAGGCAGGGTGTTTAGTATCCAGAAATGGAGAAAACAGCCTTCTTCTCTGATATCTGTTTAAGTATGTCTCATAGCACCCAGGAAACATGTCATTCTTAGAGGGATCTGCTTTTCTTCATTCTCTCAAAGAACAGAGTGAGAGGAAATTATTGTTAGTCAGTAAACACCACATGCTCATTGATTTATTCCTTCAAAGGACATTCATTAAGCACTGAGATGTAGCAGGTAATTTACTGAGCTAAGTGCCAGGAATACAGAGATTAATATCAACATACGTGTATAAACATTTAGAAGAAAGTCTGGAAGGTTGTCCCCAAAGGTTCCTACCTGCTCGTTTTCCTTAAGTAAAGTTACTTTCACGTGCTCTCAGTCCTGAGTCAAGGTAGCTGCAGGTTGGCTCTGGCACCATGTCTGTGCTGGTGTCCTCAGGCACCTCCCCTCGGAAAGCCAAGCCAGACACGAAAACACAACACTAGCCAGCAGAAGCATCGTAGCTCCGTCTTCTTGGGCAACTTTTTATCTTTGAGGAAACTTTTCCAAAATGATTGAAGGATTCCCTTCACTTCTCCTTTGTCTGAATTGGGTCACATGTCCATTCTAAATCACTGGTAAAGGTAACAGTATCACTGGTTTAGATCAGTGGTTTTCAAAGTGTGATCCAGGGACCCTGACTCCTATCAGATGGGTCTGTGAGGTCAGAACTATGTTCATAATACTACTAACATTTTTTTTCGCCTTTTATTCTCATTATCTCACAAGTATACAGAAAGTACAAAAGATTTATAGATATGAAACTAATACCTTTTCAAAGTTTTTTCTATTTCTACTTTTTCTTTTCTAAATTGAGATATAGTTGATATGCAACATGTTTCAGGTGTACAACATAGTGATTCACAATTCTGAAAGGCTATACTCATTTATAGTTATTATAAAATGTTGGCTATATTCCCTGTGCTGTACAGTATATACTTGTGGATTATTCTATACATAGTGGTTTGTACCTCTTTATTCCCTGACCCTTCTCTCTCCCTCCTTCCCCCTCCCCAGTGGTAGTGACTGTTTTCTTTTCTTTCCTTTTTTTGAAAGAATTTGTTTGGCTGCAGCACATGGGATCTCGCTGCGTCACACAGGATCTTTTGTTGTGTTACATGGGCTTCGTCAGCTGCGATGAGCAGGCTTCGTTCTCCACAGTATGTGGTTCCCCAACCAGGGACTGAACCCACATCCCTTGCATTGCAAGACAGATTCTTAACCACTGGACCACCAGGGATGTTCCCATTATTTTTTTTCCTACATCCTTCCTATTTTTTGAGTTTTGATGTAATAGCAAATCAGAGTGTTAACAATTATATAAAAAGAATATTGAAATACCCTTCCCTTTTCTAACCACCTATCTGTGAGACCATTTTCATACAGTTTTTTAAGCAGAACAACACATCATAGCAGATTAAATGCAGAAACAGATATGAAAGTTTAGCTGTCAATTAAACCAGACACTAAATGATTTGCTAAAATGTAAAACAATGCCACATTTCTCACCAAATATTTTTTGTTTTGGAAAATATATCATTTTTCATAAAAATGTTATATGTTAACCTACAACAGGTTTATTATTATTATTTTTAGATGGATTAGTAAATATTTAAAATTTTATTTTAACATCTAATACAGTAATGGAAACAGTGACAGACTTTATCTTTGGGGGCTCCAAAATCATTGTAGATGGTGACTGTAGCCATGAAATTAAAAGACGCTTGTTCCTTGGAAGAAAAGCTATGATCAATCTGGACAGCATATTAAAAAGCAGAGACATTACTTTGCCAACAAAGGTCCATCTAGTCAAAGCTATGGTTTTGGGACGAGCTGACTCATTGGAAAAGACCCTGATGCTGGCAAAGATTGAGGGCAGGAGGAGAAGGGGATGACAGAGGATGAGATGGCTGGATGGCATCATCGACTCAATGGCCATGGGTTTGGGTGGATGCCGGGAGTTGGTGATGGACAAGGAGGCCTGGCGTGCTGTGGTTCATGGGGTTGCAAGGAGTTGGACATGGCTGAGTGACTGAACTGATGGTTTTTCCAGTATATATGGATGTGAGAGTTGTATTATAAAGAAAGCTGAGTGCTGAAGAATTGATGCTTTTGAACTGTGGTGTTGGAGAAGACTCTTGAGAGTCCCATGGACAGCACAGAGATCCAACCAGTCCATCCTAAAGGAAATCAGTCCTGAATATTCATTGGAAGGACTGATGCTGAAGTTGAAATGCCAGTACTTTGGCCACCTGATGCGAAGAACTGACTCGTTTGAAAAGACCCTGATGCTGGGAAAGATTGAAGGTAGGAGGAGAAGGGGACAACAGAGGATGAGGTGGTTGGATGGCATCACCAACACTATGGATATGAGTTTGAGTAAGCTCTGGGAGTTGGTGATGGACAGGGAAGCCAGACGTGCTGCAGTCCATGAGGTCGCGGGGAGTTGGACATGACTGAGTGACTGAACTGAACAGAACTGAACAGTAAAATTCAGACATAGCCTATTAAACTGAAGCTCTTTGGGCTTTCAATAATCTTTATGAGTGTAGAGGGGTTCAGAGACCAAAAAGTTTGAACAAGACTAGATAAGTCACTGGTCAGGTGTGTGGTGAGTTAGATAACAAACTATGGCAGGAAGGAAGATATAGGAAAACAGCTATTGGAGAGGAACCCAGCAATGCATATAGCCCCTGTTTCTGAATTTTGGAGTTACTGGCTATTGTTATTATTATTTTTTAAATTTTTGGCCACATCCTGAGGCATGTGGGAATCTTAGCTACCTAACCAGGGGTCAAGCCCATGTGGAAGTGCAGAGTCTTAATCACTGGACCACCAGGGAATCCCTGGTTATTGTTATTTTTAATTTGAGTTTCTTTATATACTGAATGAACTTTTTAATATTTATTTATTTTATTTATTTTTGGCTGTGCTGGATCTTCATTGTTGCTCAGGCTTTTTTGTCTAGCTTTGGTGAGTGGGGGCTACTCTCTAGTTGCATTGTGGTGACTTCTCTTGTTGTGGAGCATGGGTACTAGGGCACTCAGGCTTCAGTAGCTGCAGCTCCCGGGCTCTAGAGCACAGGCTCAATAGTTGTGGTGCAGGGGCTCAGTGACTTCATGGCATACGGGATTTCCTGGACCAGGGATCGAACTGTGTCTCCTGCATTGGCAGGTGGATTCTTTACCACTGAGCACCAGGGAAGCCCTTGAACTTTTAAATCAAAATATACTGCTTTTATGAGCAGAAGAAAAATCTGTCAGACAACTTTTACTTTGAAATAAATAAATGCAAACAAGGATGAATAAGATTCCTAGTTACAGAAGCAGAGGAGTAAACCGCTGAGGATGGGCCAACTTTGTCTTCCAAAAGGCTTGGAAGTGAAGAGAATGGGAGGGAATGGTGAGCTCGGAGAGCAGGTGGGAAGGGAGGGAGGAATCCTTTTAAATAAGAGAAATGAAAGCAGCGTAAACCTATCCTGAGGGAAGGATCCAGTGCAGGAAAGAGGGTAGAAGGTAGAAGAGGCAGAGACAACAGATGAAACAAGGTCCCAGAGGAAGGGGCTGCCCCGGAGTAGAGGAAGCAGAGAAGAAGGTCTCACCTCTGGAGACAGGAGAAAGAGAACAGAGATCTTTCAAGGTGAAGTGGAGGAAGTTTGATTCTGTGAAGAATGGAGCTGTGAAGAAGCCCGGATGATAACCTGTAAGGGGCAAGAGTGCCAACTCAAAATTCAATAGGCACAAGATTCTACTTACTAATGCATTCTGCTCATAACGCTTGACTGCTTGATATGCTGTGCTGCTGATGTAGACAGACTCATTTCAATCTTTTCCACCTTTGACTTTCAAGTTTCTTGGGATTTAGATCTCTGGTAGCTCCAATAGTAAAGAATCTGCCTGCAGTGCAAGAGACTTGGGTTCGATCCCTGGGTCGGAAAGAGCCTCCGGAGAAGGGAGTGGCAACCCACTAGAGTATTGTTGCCTGGAGAATTCCATGGGCAGAGGAGCCTGGTGGGCTACAGTCCGTGGGGTCGCAAATAGTCAGACATAACTGAGCAACTAACATTGTCATTATCAACAGTATCAATTCAAAAAAGGAAAAACAGTAATAATGCTGAGTTTTTTCAGTATCTCTGAAGCAATATAAAATTTAACTATTTCTTTGAAGGAAATGTAAATATGATTGATAGTTTAATACAGGTTTCAGCAAATAAAAGCAGCAGGACAAATCCTACTTCTCACCTATTTTTGTTGAGCCTGAGTTAAGAATGGTTTTTATGTTTTTATATAGTTGAGGAAAATCAAATGAATATTTTGTGACAGGTGCAAATTACATGAAATTCAAATTTCAGTGTCCATAAATAATGGCTCATCAGAACACAGACAATTCAATAGGAACATGCAAATGCAGATAAAACTAAAAGTAAACTAATTGCAGTGTTAAAAATATTTAGTAATATATATTGATGTCTGGGAGGGCTTCCAAGAGAAAGTGCTTTTCACATTTGGAAGAAGATAAAGGCCACAGGTTGGCAGGAAATGGGAGGGTCAAGCCAGGCAAAACTGTTTGCTGAAAGTTCCTTCTGCGCCAGGGATCCTGGGCATCATGGGCAAAGAGCTTCCCCGAGTGGAGTGACTGGTGTCTGGTGGGTACAGAGGGCGATGCCTTCAACTGAGGTGCCTCCTCTGTTTACCCTGCTGTCTGAGTGCATGTGGATGGAGCTGTGAAATACTACAGAGGGAATACAAAGTGAAATGTAGGGTCCTGGACCTTACCTGCAGGATACTGCAATATAGCTGGGAGATGAGATTTACTCAGTGCAAAAAGTTAGTGAAGACTATAGTGTTTGGATCTGATGGTATTTGCAGTGGGATAAACTGGGTTAAGTATAAAGAATACCTGAACTAAATAAAGGTCTCCCAGTGCTCTTCCAAATGGTTTCCCAGAATGATGGAGGGAAACTTTTGAATGGACATTTTGGTTTTGGGCCCTGCTTAGCACTGTTCAGACAGCACAGCTACTCTGAGACCCAACCCCTCTTTCCAAATATTTTTTTTCTCTCTTTGTCTTTACTTCCTTTCTCTCTCCATTCCTCCCACATGTCGCTTTTACCACTTCCTCTCTTTCTTGCTCTTTTCTGGTCCTTTCTCTCTCCTTTTGTCTTGATGAAAGAGGAAAAACATAGAAATGAAATAAAAAATGTTCATTTCTGACAAGAGATTAGTACTAAATGAAAACACATTCCCTCCCCTTTAAGAAACAAATTTAATCATCTCTAATCTCTAACTACTTTCATTCCTACTGTTTATATGGGCATAATTTTACATAGCTGCTATCACAAAGTCTATATCAAAGCAAGTTTTGCTGAAGGCAGAAATTAGAGATGTACTGCATTCTCCTGAGTTTTAATGGTCCGCTGCTCACTTAACCCCAAGTCAGTGCTGCAATAAACAGTCAGACACTTTCATTGCAATAGGGTGCCAGTGATCTCTATAAAGAAAAAAAATACAAGGAAAAAAAACTCATCCACTCTCCAACAAACAATGCCATAGAGTAGAATGCTCTCAGGAGGCCCTTATCTTCCCCGCATAAAACCAACTTGCCAAATTGACAGAATTTCCTCATACCTGAATAAAGACCCTCACAAAGACCCTCACTCTCTCTTCCTCTCGTCCAATAGTGTGCCAAAAAATAAGCCTGAAGGCATGGGCTGCTTAAACTTTCATTTTACGTAAGTGCAAATTTGGGAATCTGTGATTAGCTGCCTGAAAAATCACTTAACCCAATTTTATATTCTTTAGAGAAAATTTGTGCTTAGGCAGCCAGACCTTCCATTTGCCAACTTCTGGGGCTACAAGTTTAAGAGACAACAAACAATAACTCCGGAGTGAATCAGCAGGCACTTTCACTTAAATCTTGAATGAACAATCAGTCTGGGTCTAGGGGTTTTCTTAGTTAATCTTCATCATAATTCTGTGGTTGTTGTTTAGTCACTCAGTTGTGTCCCAGTCTTTGTGACCACGTGGACTGAAGCCCACCAGGCTCCTCTGTCCATGGAATTTCTCAGGCAAGCATACTGGACAAACAGAGTTGCCATTTCCTGCTCCAGGGGATCTTCCTTATCCCGGAATTTCAACCTGAGTCTCCTGTATTGACAGGTGGATTTCTTTTACCACTGAACCACCTGGGAAACCCAACTCTGTGGTACAGGTAATATAATTATCTCATTTTCCAGAGGGGGAAACTAAGGCTTAGTTGCATGATGGAATCAGATTCCAGCTGAAGCAGTTTGACTCCTGCCTGGGCAGACTAACTCTTGAGTTTGTATCCTGAACTCTCATATCGTGCTGCTTCCTCAGACCTTGTTGGAAAGGCATCTCCTCTGTGAAACACCCCCTGCCTACCTGTCTCCCTACCTACCTTGCATCCTCCCAGAACATCCTCAAACTTTTGTAGGACCCTCATCAGAGCTCTTATTTGTGCTCTGGCTTCCCAAAGTCAGGGGATATGCCTTTTAAAAAAATTATTTGGCTGCACTGGGTCTTCTTTGCAGCACATGGGCTTTCTCTAGTTGCTGAGAGCGTGCTCTCTAGTTGCCCTGAGACATGTGGGATCGTAGGTCCCTAACCAGGGATGAAACTCACATCCCCCTGCATTGAAAGGCAGGTTCTTAACTACTGAGCCACCAGGGAAGTCCCTGGAGATATGCCATTTTGATCTTTATAGTCCCAACATGTAGCTCAAGGTATTTTTTTCAGTAGTTGTTTATAGGCTGCAGTGGATGGTCTACAAAACACATTCGGCTACCATGAAGGGTCTTAGAAAGCAAGTGTATGTTCCTCATGCTGCCAACTTGTATTTTCAAAACTCACTTTCTTTTATTCATTCCTCCTTTCCTCCTTTTGTTAGGCCTTGGAACTCTTTTCCCTAATTGCAACCTCTCTCACAATTGCCCTTCCCTCCTTCATCCATCACATAACATAAATTTATTTTGGACTTTAATATGTTTCTCTTGGGAGACTGTGAGATCTTTTCTTTGTTATTCATACTTGTTTTTTAGAGACTACAAATTCTAAAACAGAATAAATTTTATAATAAATCTTGGAAGAGGACTACCCTGGTGGTCTAGTGGTTAAGAATCCATCTGCCAGTGCAGGAGATACAGATTTGATCCCTGGTCCAGGAAGATCTCAAAAGCCACAGAGCAACTAAGCCTGTGTACCACAACTACCGAGCCAGTGCTCTGGAGCCTGCAAGCCACGACTACTGAGCCCACGTGCTGAGAGGCTATGCTCTGAACAAAAGAAGCTACTGCAAGGAGAAGCCCAAGCACCACAACAAAGGGTAACCCCTGCTCTCTGCAACTAGAAAAAAGCCCCCTCGCAGCAACCAAGCCCAGCACAACCAAGAATAAATAAATAAACCTTTAAAAAATCTTGTAAGAGGACCTTAAATCTAGAAGGTGCTTGTTAACAAATGCAATTCTCTTGGCACATCTTTCAATGTAGCACCGTACGCAGTTCAACATTCTGTCAAGATTTGTTCATTCATTTATTGAGTAAATGAGTAAATTGCTATTACAGACAAAGTCACATGTTATAGGCTGAAAATATAAAGATAAAACTGATAGAAACTTAGCCTTCAGGAAGCATATGTCTATAAAAAGAAAGACTCTTCCATCAAGAAGAAATGGAGAATGCAATGACCATCCCCAGCTGAAAAAATTAGAGAAGACTTCAAGGAGGAAAAGGACTTTGCACAAGGCCTTAAGAATTGGTAATATTTAGAAATTTGGCAAGGAAAGAAACAGAAGGGCATTCCAGATGGAGGAAAGAATTTGAGCAAAAGTGAAAAAGTGGGAAAGCCTGGGGCATGTACTTGGAACAGAGAAAAGTTCACTTGCTGGGGCATGGAGTGTGGAGAAAGGAAGGGTAAGAAGTGGTGATGGGAGTGTTTGTGAATGCCGAGTGATGAGGCAATCCAAAAAGGGCTCAGAACATCAGATCACTGGAAGCCTTCCCCTAATTCATGTTGCTCATGGGTGCCATCTCTTTACCAACCAACGAAAGCCTCACAGGACCCTGGGCAACATGGAATTGGCTGGTGTGTGTTATCTAACACCAGCCACCTCCTATCAGATACTTCTACCTTGGTGCAGATTTTCACTTCTGGAAAGATAATTCACATCATAATTATTTTTATAAGTGACTTTTGCACTTATGTAGCCTGGTGCACACAAGGATTCCATTAATACAATATTAGGAGCTTCTATAAAAACTTGGGAGGAGACTCCCACCAGGGTCTCCTTCCCACCATCAAATGCTTCCCATCACTCACCTCCACTACAAGATAGGAATGAAGCCCAAGGCAGTTTGAGCAGCAAACAGTAGATTCAAGGTATCCAGGGACTTGACCTTCTGTGTTACAGTTGGAGGCAGTGTTCCAGATACAGGGAGATGGTGCCACAGGAAGGACATATCCAGACACGGAAGCATTATTGTTGCTATTGAATCATTACCCAGAGCCTGTTGTATGTGGCACAGAGCTGGCTGCTATACACAGGAAGCATTCTCTCTGAACCTGAGTAGATTTCCTTGCTTCCCTAGGCTTCAGTTTCCTAATCTGTTATATGGTGGTAGAGGGGGAGAGGTTGCCATTGCCCATAGTGCAAGAATATTATGAAGATTTTTAAGGTAGCATACACAAAAGACTTAGCAGTTGCTAACATATAAGGGGTGCTCAATAAATAGTAAAGGATGTATTGCTAAAAATTTAAAGGCACTTATATTTTATTATGGACTTTCCTGGTGGCTCAGTGGTCAAGAACCTGTCAGCCAGGTCCGATCCCTCACTCGGGAAGATTCCCCCGGAGAAGGAAATGGCAACCCATGCCAGTACTCTTGCCTGGGAAATCCCATGGACAGAGGAGCCTGGCGGACTACAGTCCATGGGATTGCAAAAGAGTGGGACATGACCTAGCAACTAAATAACAGCAACGATATTTTATTATATGTGTGCATTTTTATATGCACATATCTACAAACATAGATGCATAGTGATTTTTCACAGTATCTGTTGAGATAGGAAGGGAAACTTCTCAAAGAAATTAATCCCATAGGACAGGAGGGGCGTTTGCCTGAGGTCACACACGAGTGGAAGGCTTGGGTCAGAACCCAAGGCTCCCTTTTCCTAGGACCAGGCTCTTTTCCACACAGCATGGTACCCAAATGCACTTCAAGAGCACCTGTGTATAATTATAAATGAGAATGAGGAAATGAGCTGAGAGGATTCTATGACCAGAGAAGGCAGAGAAAGGAAACTGTCAGTTCTCCTTCAGGTTGCTGTTTTGACAAGGTATGTCTAGTTTTCCTGCACCTTATACATAGAAACTGCTTTATAAGATGTCAGTCATCTTCCTCTCGTCTCTTCCAGGCTTTCTTTAAATTGTGAGTGAGGTTTCGTCAGAGACAGGAGCCCTGAACTCAGTTCACTTTTTAGATAAAGGCCAGACTCAGCTGAGGGCAGCGCCTCTGTGCTTTCTTCATGGCTAGGGTGAATCTCATTTCATCTGTGTCTCACCAGCACCCTGCACCTCCTGGGCTGTGTATTCTCAGGGCACCTTGAAGAGCTGTCATGGATTTTAGTTTTAAGTATCAAGGTCCACAGGGCCGGTTATACCAGGACTGGCTGAAGGACAAGAGCCAGGCAGCAAGCTCAGAGGATGGGGCAGCAGGCAGGCAAGAAGGAAATGGGTCAAACCAGGCTGGTCCAGAGAAGCAGCTTGCAGAGCACAGAGGCCCAGGAGAAGGGAGTGTCTGAGAAGCAGTTACGAGCAGGGATGCCCTTGTTCCAGCAGAGACCCTGCTGAACTCTCCGGCTGCTCCAGCTGGCTTTCTGCCCTCTTACTTCACATTCTGACGTTCTGGTCCAGAAGAATATTAACAGGAAGGCATGACCTGGATGTCCCAGAACACTGAGGCAAATAAACCCAGAAAAAAGAGAGGGCCAGAAATCCTTGGTTAGATAATTTGACTAGGATTACACTGTTACAATAACTGGGAGGGTACCAGGTGGACTACCATAAGGGTGGTGTCATCTGCATATCTGAGGTTATTGATATTTCTCCTGGCAGTCTTGATTCCTGCTTGTGCTTCATCCAGCCCAGCATTTCACATGATGTACTCTGCATATAAGTTAAATAAGCAGGGTGACCATATACAGCCCTGACGTATTTATTTCAGACTGGAACCAGTCTGTTGTTCCATGTCCAGTTCCAACTGTTGCTTCTTGACCTGCATACAAATTTCTCAGGAGATAGGTCAGGTGGTCTGGTATTCATCTCTTTAAGAATTTTTCAGTTTGTTGTGATCCACACAGTCAAAGCCTTTGGCGTAGTCAATAAAGCAGAAGTAAATGTTTTTTTGGAACTCTCTTGCTTTTTCATTGATCCAACAGATGTTGGCAATTTGATCTCTGGTTCCTCTGCCTTTTCTAAATCCAGCTTGAACACCTGGAAGTTCATAGTTCATGTAGTTTTGAAGCCTGACTTGTAGAATTTTGAGCATTACTTTGCTAGCGTGTGAGATGAGTGCAATTGTGCAGTAGTTTGAACATTCTTTCGCATTGCCTTTCTTTGAAACTGGAATGAAAACTGACCTTTTCCAGCCCTGTGGCCAATGCTGAGTTTTCCAGATTCGCTGGCATATTGAGTGCAACACTTTAATGGCATCATCTTTTAGGATTTGAGATAGCTCAGTGAGAGACTTTATTTTGGGGGTTCCAAAATCACTGAAGATGGTGAATGCAGCCATGAAATTAAAAGGCACTTGTTCCTTGGAAGAAAAGCTATGATCAACCTAGAGGGCATATTAAAAAGCAGAGACATTACTTTGCCAACAAAGGTCCGTCTAGTCAAAGCTGTGTTTTTTCCAGTAGTCATGTATGGATGTGAGAGTTGGGCTATAAAGAAAGCTGAGCACCGAAGAATTGATACTTTTGAATGGTGGTGTTGGAGAAGACTCTTAAGAGTCCCCTGGACAGCAAGGAGATCCAACCAGTCAGTCCTAAAGGAAATCAGTCCTGAATATTCTTTGGAAGGACTGATGCTGAAGCTGAAACTCCAATACTTTGGCCACCTGATGCAAAGAACTGACTCATTGGAAAAGACCCTGATGTTGGGAAAGATTGAAGGCAGGAGGAGAAAGGGATGACAGAGCATGAGATGGTTGGATGGCATCACCGACTCAATGGACATGAGTTTGAGTAAGCTCCGGGAGTTGATGATAGACAGAGAAGCCTGGCATGCTGCAGTCCATGGGGTTGCAAAGAGTCGTACATGACTGAGCAACTGAACTGAGCTGAACAGGTGGACTAGTTGTCATGGTATTTTTTTTGCAACAGTCAGTGAATGAAAACAGGTTCGCACCTTGAGTGTGACACAGCACCGTTGCTCAAGAAACCATAGAAAAGAACTAAAAATTCCATATCCAGGAGCTAATAAGATTCAAGCTGAAGAAAATCAGGTCATAGACTTGAGGGAGCTTAACTTGAACTTTTAAACTTAGATTTCTTTTTTTCTTCTGGTTAGACTTGTAACAAAATATAGGTAAGAGAAAGTGATGGACAGAGACCGTCAGACCTTGTGTCTAACTTTCCTCCCTGATGCTGTAGTGTGAACCCCAGATTCTTTTTTTTAAAATTTTTATTTATGTATGGCTGTGCTGTGTATTCATTTCTGCTTCCCTGGTGGCTCAGTCGGTAGAGTCTGCCTGCAATGCGGGAGACATGGGTTCAGTCCCTAGGTTGGGAAGATCCCCTGAAGAAGGAAATGGCAACCCACTCCAGTATTCTTGCCTGGGAAATCCCATGGACAGAGGAGCCTGGCGGGCTTCAGTCCCTGGGGTCGCAAAGAGGTGGACACGACTGAGCAACTAACACTTCCACTTTACTTTCTGGGTCTTCGTTGCTGCCCGCGGGCTTTCTCTAGTTACCACAAGCAGAAGCTACTCTTGGTTGCAGTACAAGGGTGTCTCATTGCAGTGGCCTCTCTTTTGGATCAGCGCTCCACAGCACAGGCTCTAGGTCCACAGGCTTCAGTAGTTGTGGCACATGGCGTTTAGCTGCCCCAAGGCATGTGGGATCTTCCTGGACCAGGGATTGAACTGTGTCTCCTGCCTTGGCAGGTGGGTTCTTAACCACTGGACCACCAGGAAAGTCTGAATGCCAGATTCTAACAGCATCACTGAAAAAAATAATAAGAAGTCAAAGTATTCTTGTGTTTTTTCATGCTTATACTCACCAAAGAAGCAGGCAGAATGGAGGTCCCAGAGCCCAGCACGTAACCACCTCTGCCTCCAGGGAAGAAAAAGTCAGGGGCTCAAATTAAAGTGTTGTCTTGCTGGCAATAGAAGTGTGAAAAAACGCTGTCCCCTTTTCTAGCGACCCCAATAAGCTCCATGTATTTTCATTTTGAGGTGTTAAACATTGCCAGAAAGAGGGCTTCCTATGGGTATTTAGGTCAAATGCTAGGATTTCTTTTAACCCTTCAGTGTTCCCGCTGAATTCCAAAGACTAAACTGAGATCCTAAAACTGGAACCCTAAAAGAGTCATCACTAATATTGTGGATTTTAGAAAAAACAACTGATTTTAGAGCTGCAGTGTCTCTTTCTGCCCCCCCCCCAAATGATCCCATCACGTTGTGCAGTGGCCTGTCCCTCCCTACTCCTGTCCTGATGGGGGAGAACTCCCTTTCTTGCTTGGTCACTCCTCAGAGAATTATATCAGGCTGTAAGATAAAGGGAAAGGCATCTCTTCCAAGCTTTTTTACCCAGGCAGGTCTCTGCAGGCCGTTGGGAAGTCCTAAACCTGGCACTAAAAGACAACTGTCAAAGAAGCCAGACTCAGAAGCAGAGTAGAATAGTGGTTGCCAGGAGCTGGAGGGTGGGGGAACAGAGGAGATGTTGGTCAAAGAGTAGAAATTCCAACGATAAGATATGGTTTGGGGATCTAATGTATAGCATGCTGATTGTAATTAGCATTATTATGTATTTTAAATTGTTTAAAGAGTAGGTCTTAAATATTATCACCTCACATAAACACTCAGATCTTAATTATAGAAGGGGATGGAAGTGTTGATTAACTTTATTGTGGTCATCATTTTGCAATATGTATATACTTAATCATCACATTGTACACCTTAAATGTACACTGTTATATGTCAGTAATAGGTCAGTAAAGCCGGAAACAAACAAGAATTGTAACAAAGTGGATGATGGTAATTCCTGGGGTTGCTTCCTGAGGGTGTTCAGTATAGAGAAGTCACTTAAACTGTAATTAAAATATCAAAGTGAAATGGTTCAAGGAGAACCCCTGGCTTCTAGAAAAATACATTAACCACAGGGGCATTTTACCTGGGAAGTGGCTGAGTCTGAAGCGTGACGGAAGGTATGCACATGTGTGTGCCTGCAGCCTGGTGATGGTGGCAAGGCACAGGAAAGATGTTCAGTCTTCTAACCATCATTTTTAAAAAGTCGTTGAGAATGAATCAGTCTGTCAAGAAATTATAAGCAATCCACTCTTCATCCTGGAGAGAGAAGTGAAATCAGCTCTCTGTTTCTGCCCTCATGCCAACAGTAACTACACCCTAAGAAGCCTCTGCTCCCAAGAAGGCACAGGATGGGTCACTCAGACACCAACTAGCTGCTTTTGGTGCTTGGTGTGAGGAGTTTAAGTTAAGAAAATTCAGTAGGCTGGCTCATACGCAGTTATACACAGAAATCAGTACCTTTCATCTATGCGAATAACAAGCATCTGATAAAAGATCTATTTTATAACAATTTTTTTAAAAAGAAGGGAATAAACTTAATACGCAAGATGAATAAAACATTAAAATACTGAAACTAAACTGACTGGGAAACTTGGCAAGTGAAAAAGCTTACCATACTCTCTGTCTGTCAGAGCATCATTGAGACGTTAATTCTCTCTTGCCGTGTGCATGCCTGCTCAGTCTTGTCTGACTCTTGGACTGCATGTGACCCCATGGACTGTGGCCCACCAGGCTCCTCTGTCCATGGACTTTCTCAGGCAAGAATACTGGAGCAGGTTGCCCTTTCCTCCTCCAGGGGACCTTCCCCACCCAGGGATCGAACCTAATGTCTCTTGTGTCTCCTGCATTAGCAGATGAATTCTTTACCACTGAGCCACCTATATCTATAAATTTAATGTTCTGTCATTGAAATACCAAGTTTTTTTTAACCAGTCAAACTGATTCTAGACTTGATATGGAAAATAAATATGCAAGAAGATCCTTAAAATGTTTTAAGTGAAATTTAATGGGATTTAAAATCTTAACAGATACTAAATATATTCTAAAGTTACATTAATATAAATCATGTAATACTCATGCAATGAATAGACAGATCTTGAAATAGAAATATTGTTTGAGAACCACAAATACATATGGCAAATTGGTATATAATCAAGTTGGAATCACTAATACCCACTGGCATTTATGTAGAGAAAGAGATTATGGAATGGATGGCTCAGGGATGAAAAGATAACCATTTAGGGAAATGATTAAGATGAAACCATAACACTAGAATAATCTCCAAATGAGTCAGAGATTTATATGTGAAACATGGGACTGTAAACTTATCAAAAGAAACCTTGGAAAGTTCTTTTATAATCCCAGTAGAGAAAGTCCTTTTTAACTGTGATACAATACTATAAGCCATAGAAGAAAATAGTGACAAACTCAATAACATCAAATAAAGAATCTAACTATTAAAAATCATCATAAACAGAGTTAAAAAAAATAACCTAGGGAAAATATTTGCAACTTATATCTTAGACTAACAAACAAATAACAAAACTAACAGGATATAAACACACACTTCTGCCAAAACAATGTATATGTATCATTCTAAAATATGTGAAAAAATGCTTCACCTCAGTAATATTAAAAAAAAATACAAGTAAAAACGACAGTGAGATACTATCTCCCCTCTCAAAGTTCAAACTTTTCACAACCCTGCTTTTGTGTTGACAAGCACTCTCATATATCACTGGCAGGGGTGGAAATTGCTACAAATCTCCATAAGGAAAGTAATTTCTGAAAAATTTCAAAAATAATAAACGTGTCTGTCTTTTGACCAACCAATTTCACTTCTAGAAATTCATCCTACTTAGTCATACAAAATTATATATGTCTGTAGTTACTCACTGCATCATTGCCTATTGTATCAAAAGACTGGAAACCATCTAAATAAATATTAATAAGAGAATAGCTAAATAATTACGGTATATTTATCCAGTGGAATAGTATGTAGCCATAAACAATAGCAAGGGACCCTTAAAGCAAATTGTAAGACAGTGTAGAATAGTCTACTGTTTATTGAAAAAACAAAAAAGATATATAAATATAGTTGATAGTATACTGGAAGTTATACAAGTTGAATTTAGGGAGGAAAACTGGGTGTCTGGGACAGCAGTGGAAGGTAAAATCTTCATAATATACACTTTTAACTTTTTGAATTTGAACCAAGTGGATGTATTGTCTGTTTTTAAAAATTAGCAAATACGATTTTAAATGATTCTACTGGGTATGAAGAATGACAAGACAAAAATTAACAGATGTGCCTGTAACACATAAATGTCAGTGCACAAACAGACCCAGTATGTGCTCTGAGCCAGCAGATTGTGGAACAAAGTGACTCAGTGGCGTGATATGACGGAAAGAGCTTGGACTATGGAGCTGCCATTGCTTAACTTCTAAAAATGTGCTTCTACATGTTAATTGTCATGTGTCTAATCAATCGCCAGCCCAGGATTGATGCTCGGGACTGGTGCAGCGGGATTTCCCGGGGGGGAGGGAGGAGGGAGGGGGGTTCCGGAGGGGAAGCATATGTAAACCCATGGTGATGTCATGACGTTGTATGGCAAAAACAATTTAAAAAAAAATCAAAAAAAAAATCAAAAAAAAAAAATAAAATAAAATATTTTTTAAAAAAATAAATAAATAAATAAATAAAAATGTGCTTCTACAAGATAGGGTTGTGATGATTATTAAACAAGACATGTGTGTGTCAATTTTACACACTAAGTCCTATACAAAACTATACAAATATTTAGTATCAGGATGGGTTTGTGTTATCCCAACCCGGCACTTCTTTCAAGTTCTGTTTTAAGATCAGTTCTCTTTGCTTCCTCAGGGAAAGCGTTCTGAAAAAAATGACCTTGAATAGCAATATAAGGAGAGGAAGAGATGTCATGTGGTTGTCAGGAGGTGGGAGGTTATCCCAGACATAAGTGACAGTTTGGACAAAGGCTCAGAGAAAGGAAAGGGTGAGACCATCCCAGGAGACCACAAAACCGCCAGCCTCACAGGCTGACAGGAGATGAGAACCGACAGGTCCGATGGGCACACGTTGCAACATCATAATAACTCACCTATCCCAAGAAACATCAGGGTGACTCCTATCAACAGTTCCCCAAAATGCCTCTAAATACAGAAGGATGAAAATAACTCTCTAAATAGGACACTACAGTTGGGACACTTCTTTAAAATTGTTGTGTTTTCTTCATGAATTCATGAAAATTTTACACTCTATTTCATCACGTTCCCAAGATTATTTTAATATTAAAAATAGGGACTTCCCTGGTGGCTCAGTAGTTAAGACTTTGCCTTCCAAAGCAGTGAGTGTGGGTTCAATCCCTGGTTGGGAAGCTGGGATCCCACATGCCTAAGTGGCCAGAGAACGAAAGCATGAAACAGAAGCAATATTATAACAAATTCAGTAAAGACTTTAAATAAATAAAAGATAGGTCTTAAACAAACAAACAAAAAAATCCTGCTTAAAAAAAAAGAAGAATACCACCACCACTACCACCACCCCTGCCCCCAGGAAAAGATCTTTGGTAAAACTGATTTACACCAAGATGTCCCATGTTTATTCTATGGTTGAATAGCCTAGTCAAGAGGCTTGCATAGCCTAGTCTGA
Source organism: Antilocapra americana (assembly GCA_007570785.1). Lineage (NCBI taxonomy): Eukaryota > Metazoa > Chordata > Mammalia > Artiodactyla > Antilocapridae > Antilocapra > Antilocapra americana. Next base: position 17,702,622 of record ML663009.1, read on the forward strand.
AAACACCATCCTATTAGCATCTTACTGTGATAAGTTTCAGTAGTCATGTGTGGATGTGTGAGAGTTGGACCATAAAGAAGCCTGAACACTGAAGAATTGATGCTTTTGACTTGTGGGGCTGGAGAAGATTCTTGAGGGTCCTTTGGACAGTAAGGAGATCAAACCAGTCAATCCTAAATGAAATCAACCCTGAATATTCATTGAAAGGACTGATGCTGAAGCTGAAGCTCCAATATTTTGGCCACCTGATGTGAAGAGTCAACTCATTGGAAAAGACCCTGACACTGGGAAAGACTGAGGGCAAGGGGGAGAGGGGGTGACAGAAATAAAATGGTTAGATAGCACCACTGACTCAATGGACATGAATATGAGCAAACTTTGGGAGACAGGGAAGGACAGGAAGGCTGGCATGCTGAAGTCCATGGATTGCAAAGAGCTGGACACGACTGAGCAACTAAATAACAACGATATGGTTCATGACATCTCAGGGATAAAGGCTACTGCACAGAAGCTTCCACACTTGACTGAGGTCCTCTTGGGCACTTAAGGAACCAGAACTTGGAAAAGGGCCAAGTAGAGGGCCTCCATAGGCAGAAATTCCACTCTAGCCTTCTCTGCAGGCCTTCTTCTTTGCAAAGACTCCCACCACCCATGAGCTCCGCCTGACGCCTTCTTGACCCTTGGAGGACTAATGGGTTTAGGGAGATTTATGACTACTTGATTTGGTCCAAAATCCCTCATTGTTTTGACTAGTTTAATTTCTCTGCTGCATCATTGGGTGTGGAAGTGGAGCCCTAGAAGGGGAAGAGGCAGGAGCGGGGGGCAAGGCTGGAGATTCAGAACAAAGGTTTATTTCCAGGTGAGGGACAAGCGGTCTGAAACCTGTGACTTGGAGACCACCCAGACTCAATGCCTCCCACCTGCATAGAACCCTTTCTACCATGCACATATTTCTGCTCTCTGGAGCCTCACTCCCTGGGGCAGAATTATTTGTTGATGATTAGGACCAGACTGCTGAATGCAGAAGGGACTCTGGTCAACTCAGACTGCAGCCCTCCTAACTGGCTCACATGTTGTGTGTTTCTCTTCATTAGAAGCGGCATGTTTTGCTCAGAGACTTGATGACTAAATTAATGAGTGCCTTTTTGTGTCTCAAAGCGGGATTAGGGGTAAGCTGATGACTCTTCTTTGATCCCTTCTTCCCTCAGAGCTTGTTTTTATTACCATCAAAGGGGCTGGTGGATTACAAAATAGTTCAGAAGAGCACATAAAATATCTTTTCCCATTTGTTTCAAAATGGTGGAGGCTGGGGAGCCAGGCAAACATGAAATAGGTAAAAAGGATTAACTGCTGAAGCTAACTGTTGAAATTAGGTATCAGGAATGTGAGAGATCTTCACACTATCCTATTTTTTTTAGGCTGGAAATTTTCTGTAAGATATTTTTAAGAAATCCCTGCCTTTGTGGTGCTTATATTGTCTTTTTCATTCTTTGCTTCATCCTTTGGTGGCTGGTCCAGGAGCACAGGCTTCTCAGGTGGCTCAGTGGCAAAGAATCCACCTGCCAAGCAGGAAACAAGGATTCAATCCTTGGGTTGGGAAGATCCTCTGGAGGAGGAAATGGCAACCCATTCCAGTACTCTTGCCTGGGAAATCCCACGGACAGAGGAGCCTGGTGGGCTAACAGTCCATGGGGTCACAAAGAGTCAGACACGACTGAGTGACTAAAGAACAACAAAACCCTGAGCACAGATTCCACTATTGAGTCTCTGCAGACGGCTCCCTGGCAGGGATCTGACTTTACCTCTTTGCAGACCTCTTGCAAATCTGAGAAGTTTCTCCAAGTGGGGAAGGAGAGAGGCAGGAAAAGGGGAAGGGAGAGGGAAGACCAGGACCCCTCACCTGTAGGATCAACACCCCACAGTAGCAACCAAGACCAATTCTGAGCAGAGATGAGAGCTGCTACTCTTCACTTGACTCATGCCTGAGAGCCAGAATCCAAAGTGAGGTCTAAAAATACAGCCTTCCAGGCTCCACCTCCATCACCTTGGAGTTGGACAGGTAGGGGTACGTCATTTTAAAAGCTCCCCTCTGCTACATCACCTGATGCAGGAATCACTGCACTTAGCGTCACACTGGTGGGGCTGCAGTGTGAGCTGGAAGATTTTAGCTCTTAACAGTTTGATGCAAGCTGCTGCTCCACTGTGGACCCTCTGTTACCTTACTGTTTGCCCTGATGGTGCCTGGAGATCTCCGTACTCCCTTACCCACTCCGTTTGTTCATTCATTTTCACTGTCTTTTAGCTGTCTTGTCCCAGTGGGCAGCTCTGGTTCTGCCTAGCGGCCCTTTCCTGATGTAGGTAACTAGTAATCCAAATTCAAGCTGGAACACTGTGACCATCCCACGAGGTGTCCTAAAAGTTCCTCAAACTCAGTGTATATGAGTTAACTAGGCTCTCCTTTCTCAACCAGCTTTCTCTCCTGGCTTTTGTGTTTTTCTAGCCTTAGAATCATAATTTTTCTTGTCTCCCAGGCTTGAAATCCACATTATGACTGTTTCTTTCTGTCCCTCCTATCCTTCATACACTCTCTAATCAATCACAAATCATTACTCTTTTCAAAAGTTTACACTCATGGGACTACCCTGGTTTTCCAGTGATTACCCCTTACAATTCAGGGCGTGCTGGTTCAACCCTTGGCCAGGAGGGCTAAGATCCCACATGCCTTCTGGCCAAAACGCCAAAACATAAAACAGAAGCAATATTGCAACAAATTCAGTCAAGATTGTAAAAAAGAATTTACATTTGTCATCTCTTCCTTCTGGGCACGTGGCCTCTGTCCCGGCTCAGCCCTCCTTACCTCTCACCTGAAACACTGAATGCCCTCAAGGTGAACTCCACCTCCAGTTGGTCCCAATGCCCTCGCCCACCTCCACCCTTTAAGGTGTTCACAAGGAAACCCGACCACTCTTCATAAAGACTTTGGTGTTCTCCAGATCATAAACCTTCAACAGCTTCTTTTGCTTCCTGAATAAAGCTTAGACATTTTCTCAGTGATTTGGCCCAACTCCCCCCTTATCCACCCATGTTTCTTATGCTCCCATAAAACATCGTTCATGGATCCTTCAGAATCGCTCCCATTCAGATACTCTTGAGCCTCTGAGCTTGCCATTTCCTTCATCTGGACTTCCACTCACTTCTTTCTCATGTATGAAAATGTCACCCATCCTTCAAGGCCTGAACTCAAAAGTCACCTTCTCCATGAAGACTTCCATGATCACCAGCCAGATGGGAGACGCCATGCTCCTGATTCCCAGGATGAGTATACTTTGCTCAGGACACTTATCATGCCCTGTTCTTCCTGAGATTATTTGATTATATGCCATAGCTTTTTTCTTTTTTTCACAAGACTAAATTTCTTTAGGGTGTGTTTCTTCCCTCCTTTTCTTTTAGATTTTTTTGTTTTTAATTGAAGGATAATTGCTTTACAATATAGTGTTGGTTTTTGCCATATATCAACATGAATCAGCCTCTTCCCTCTTTTTTAAAATATTAATTTAATTTATTTATTTATTTGGCTGTACCAGATATTAGCTGCAGTGCAAAGGATCTTTGATCTTCATTGTGGCATTGTGGCAAGATCTGTAGTTGTGTCATGTGGGATCTAGTTCCCCGACCAGGGATCTAACCCAGGGCCCCTTGCATTGGGAGTGCCATTGGACTTAGCCACTGGACCACCAGGGAAGTCCCTCTCTATTCTTTTTATATCCTCCCCTTTGTCTAACCTAATGCTTCTGTTTTATGGGTTTGATTTTTTTTGGCAGGGTTTGGGCAGGGGCGTTTAACCTCAAGACACATGGGATCTTAGCTCTCAGACCAGGAAATTGAACTCACATCCCCTGCACTGAAAGGCAAAGTTTTAAGCACTGGACCAACAGGGAAGTCCCTCTTACCTAATGCTTTACACAAAATAGTTGCTAAAAAATTCTAAGTATTAACAGAATAAATTACTGATAGATTGCATTGGAACAAAGAAGGTCGATCTTCAGGTGGTACACTTAATATTACATATGCAATATTAAGATGCTGTAATATTTCCACTCTGATTGGTCAGTTTAAGCAGCTACTGCTCCGGGCCCCTATTTGCCCCCCCCCCCAGTTGCCCTGGATCCTCCTCCAAGAGTCCCTGAACCCCTTGGATAACTCCACAGCTAAAGAGAGGATACTTGACCCAACAGAAGGTCTCCAGAGCTAGTGCCTCCATGGTAATCTTGAATATCATCCAGGGGTGGAGCAGCAGCGTAACCAAACAGGGTTAATGAAACTGACATTTAAACAGGATACTGTTCTCATCTGGGCACAGAAAGAACTGGGAACATAGACATAGTTTCTGCACAGCTTACAATAGTAACGTTCTAGTGCGGATGGAGGGCATATTAATGTTTGTGCAATGACTGGTGAGGTGCAGGTGGGTATTACTATTAGCAGTAACACCAACCAGATTTACCAAAACGCTTTTACTAACCTAATTTAATTTTCATCAGAACTCTTGGAAGCAACTGGTATTACCTCATTTTACAAGTGGACAGATAGTCCCAGAGGACCAGATAGATAGCACTGTGGCCAGGTTCCTGCCATCAGAACACATGCTCTCTGAGTGCATGGGGTTCTCCACTGTTTTATGTTGCTTCAGCTTTAAGCAGCAATGATGCTGCACCCTTGAGAGAGAGAAATAGAATAAGAGAGCATGAGAGAACGGAAGGAAGAGAGGGAGGGAGGGAGGAAGGAGAGAGAGAAGGAGGGCAGGAAAAAGGAAGGGAAAAAGAAAAAAAGAGAGGGAGGAAGAGGAGAGAGAGATGAGGGAGAAAGGAAGAGAAGGAAAGGAACAAGAGAGAGTGAGAGAGAGAAACAAACTTATAAAAATTTCATGGTCTTCCCAGGCCTTTCAGCCCCACACCACATCATACTAATCATATTAAAATATACTTGAAGGACATCCCTGGTGGTCCAGTGGTTAGGACTATGCACCTCCCCTCCCAAGGACAGCAGTTCGATTCCTGATCAGGGAACTAAGATCCCATAAGCTGTGTGTGTATGAACTCTGACTTTTCTGACTATAAATATATTGCAGTATTTTTATAATTTTCCTTTTAATTTCTTGGTGATTACTGCACATATAGTCAGGAATTCTGCCAATGATGAAAAACTGCAACTTGTTTTCTAATAGGTAAAAATCTTGTGATAATAAATGTAACAATTAAAGAAAAAGGCATCATAACATCTCCGTAGATTTAGTGAGGTACCTACTAATTTTATTTTCAGGGTCTTCTTTTCATATTGTGAAGCTGATTACATTTTTTAGATCTTCAGCATTTTTAGGTCTCTGGCATTAGCCTTGGGACCCACTGTGAACTTAATGTTGACACTTGAAGTACTATGGAGGTGCCATCCGCCACCCCCTCCCCAGGGCATCTTGGTACATCTTCAGGGGCAGCAGAACTTTGCTTCCACAGTGGAGCCTTTCCACCTCCCAGGGGCCCCTTCTGGAAACTCGCTCCCCACTCTGGATCTGGCAGCACCATCAGGACACCAGGAGGGAAGCTGTGCATCCAGAGGGCTTGAAGCTGGCGAGCTCCCTGTCTCACCAGTCCCTGGGCCCAGAGGGAGAGGCACAGAGTGGTTAGCAGTGAACACTGTTTACTTGGCCAACCTGAGCACATTCCCAGCCCAGGCCGCGGTCAGAGATGACGCTGAGCAGACCTCCTTTACTTTGGGGGTTGCTATGACAGCCAGGAATTCGCAAACCAAACCAGACCTAAAGAAGAATTCTGTCCTTGGCCCCAAAAGTTAGTGGTTCCACGCAGGTCTGCCTGTGGTTCCTGCTGTCCCCTTCGACACCTACCAGATAAAAGAATCTCTAAATGGAGGATTTGGAGATGTCCTAACAAAAAGGCGATTTCCAGGCTGGCCAAAGCTGTGTTAGAAGGAATTTAGGTGTGATTGAAGAAACTTCTTGGCAAGAAATGTTGGAAAATATTACAGTAGATCCCAGAGAAAACCTCATTATTCTCTCAAAAATATCTTTTGTATTTGTTTAGTGTTCTGTGGTTTGCTAAGCACATTCACAAAAATCATCTTACTGATTCTACACATCTGCCCAGTGAAGGAGTCAAAGTTGATATTATTATTATTTTCAACCAAAGACAGGAAATTGAGGCTCAGTAAGAACAAGGTCAAGCAGCTAACAAGCAGCAGATTTGAGAGGTGAATATAAACTTTCCAACTCAAGTTTTAGCTCTCTGAATTAGACCGTGATGACCTCCGAAAGATAAACTAGGTCACATTTGATATGGACAGCTTGGGAGCAGATTTTTTTTAATACTTATTTATTTGGCTCGGTTGGGTCTTAATTGTGGCACTCAGGATCTTTCATTGTGGTGCATGGACTTAGTTGCCCCGAAGCTTGTGGGATCTTTGTTCCCTGACCAGGGATCAAACCCTTGTCTCCTGCATTGAAAAGTGGATTCTTAATCACTGGACCGCCAGGGAAGTCGCAGGAGCAGATTTTTTTTTTTTTTTTCAAAGTAAGTGATGTTTTAGATGAGTGAATTTTTTAATTGTGGTAAAATACACATAATATAAAATTTATCAACTTAACCGTTTTGAAACATACAGTTCAGTGGCATTAAGTACACTCACATTGCTGTTCAACCATCACCACCATCCATCTCTAGAACTCTTTATCTCGCAAAACTGAAACTCTGTATCTATGAACACAACTCCTCATTCCCTCTCTCTACCCCACCCCTGAATTCACCATTCTGCTTTATGTCTCTATGTCTTTGACTACTATACATTCTTGATGTAAGTGGAGTCATTCAGCATTTATCCTTTTGTGACTAGTTCTTGTCACTCAGTATAATGTCCTCAAGGTTTATCCATGTTACAGCATGTGTCAGAATTTCCTTCCATTTTAAGGCTGAATAATATTCCATACATGGATATGTCATATTTTGTTTATTTATTCATCTATGGATGGACACTTGGGTTGTTTCCACCTTTTGGCTATTGTAAATGATGTTGCTATAAATATGGGTGTACAGATATCTTTTTGAGTCCCTATCTACAGTTCCTTTGAGTATATACATAGAAGTGGAAATGTTGAGTCATATGGCAATTCTAGGTTTCATTTTTTGAGGTGTTGTAAAGTGCCAAAGAATTGATGCTTTTGAACTGTGGTGTTGGAAAAGACTCTTGAGAGTCCCTTGGACTGCAAGGAGATCCAGCCAGTCCATCCTAAAGGAGATCAGTCCTGGGTGTTCATTGGAGGGACTGATGTTGAAGCTGAAACTCCAATACTTTGGCTACCTCATGTTAAGAGCTGACTCATTTGAAAAGACCCTGATGCTGGGAAGGATTAGGGGCAGGAGCAGAAGGGTACAACAGAGGATGAGATGGTTGGATGGCATCACCAACTCAATGGACATGGGTTTGGGTAGACTCTGGCAGTTGGTGATGGACAGGGAGGCCTGGTGTGTTGCGGTTCATGAGGTCGCAAAGAGTCAGACATGACTGAGCGACTGAACTGAACTGAACTGAACATATTGTTTCCCACAGCAGCTGTACATCCCCACCAGTATTGCACAAGGGTCTTCCTCTCTCCACATCCTTACCAACTCTTGCTGTTTTCTTGTGTTTTTTTTTTTTTTTTTTTGATATGTCATCCCAGTGAATATGTGGGCTTCCCAAGTGGCTCAGTGGTAAAGAATTTGCCTGCCAAGCAGGAGATGAGGGTTCAATCTCTCAGTTGGGAAGAAGCCCTGGAGAAGGAAATGAAAACCTACTCCAATATTCTTGCCTGGGAAATCCCATGGACAGAGGAACCTGGCGGGCTATGGTCCATGGGATCACAAAGAGACACAACTGAAGCGACTTAGCACGCACATATGCTCCTGTCAGGGGGATGAGTTAGAGTGTTATCTTTAAAGAACTTTGGAGGAAATGCTCTGTGTAGGCTGGGCAGGCGTTGATTTTTCCACCTCTGTGGTGCATATATATAGGGCATGGGCCAGGCAGCCAGTGCACAGGGTCTGTCAGCCCTGTCCTTGTGCTTGACAAGTCCTCCACCTTGAGTCCTTTGCTCCTTCTGTTTCTTCTGCATGCCATGCTATGTCTGCCGTGGTTGCACATGAAACACTCCTAGATTCATTGATTTTCTATCCTGGCCGAGAAACAGGGGGAACAGAGAAGAAATGACCAGCTCCAATCAGGTCATGTCAGTTCTGACCATTTACACTCCTAATAATACTTCCCTCACCTTCATAAAAAAACTTAAACATTTACAGTGTTCTAGCATGTGTATTTTCTTCAAATGAAAAACAGACTCAGAGAGGTTAAATAACTTGTTCAAGATAACTAAGTAAGCAGCAGTGCCAGGAAGGGCTCAGAGCTGGTCTCCTGATGTCACACTTTTTGCTCTGTCCACCACTCTCCAAGGCCTCCAGGTCAGCGGTTTCAGGCCACAGCTATCCTATACCTCATAGGAACAATATGGTCAGGGGAGACGCAAGACAACACAAGACAGAGAGCTGAGTTTGTGTCATGAAGTTGTGCATGTGCTGTGGTCAGGAAGACGGGGGATGGCGCTCGTCCCCGCTGGCCCCTCAGCCTGGCCACTGCAGACATCAGTCTTGTCACTGAGCAGCTGCAAACAGCTGCTCATAGCTCCCAGCACCTCAGCCTGCAAACATAGGAGCTCCTCACAGGATACCAGCAGTATACACAGGCTTTGGATATATTGTCCTCAGTTTTATTCGATGGCTTTGACAGCCTCATCCATTACTAGAAAGAAAAAAAAAATCCCAGCTCTTGCTGGGACCCAGTCACACGTGTTTCTGCCAGCAGACACCACTCACTTTTCTGTGTTCATTTCTGACCTTTCAGGAGGAGGCAGAGCCACTCTGGGGATCATCGTCCACACTGCTGGGGAGACAATGGGCTGGTCTCTAGGCAACCGGTCTCCAGCTTGGCTCTGCCTCCAACTTGAGTATGTCTCTGAGACAGCCCTCCCTGGGCTGGGTCGCAGTTGACTAAGTGAGGAAGCTTGACCGAAAGGAACTCAGAAGACCCATCCAACTTGATAGCAGAGACAACAGCTGCACAGAGGTGGAACGAATGAGGGCTCACAGCTGGAACACTTCCGTTAGGGCTGGATGAGTGAAAAGCATGGGAGAGCTTGTGTAGCTGGGGACAGCGAGTGCCCCATCCCTAGCTAGCAAGATAGGAACGATTTCTGTCTTCTGGCTTGGCCATTTGTGCTCCTGCCCTGTGTTTACATGTTACAGGGGAAAGCATGCTGCTGGATTCTCTGGAAAATCACCTAGGTCTTTGTCTGGCTTCAAAATGAACCCAAGCATGGGTCTGCTCACCTGCCCTGTTGATGACCAGAGCAGACCTGCAGGAGACATGGCCAGAGCACTGGACTAGGCATCAGACTGAAGTTCTGGTCACTTCTGTGCCACCAGCTGGCTGTGTGGCGTTAGGCAGGTCCCTGATCCTCTTTGAGCTTGAGCTCTTTTCAGTGAAATAAGGCAGATGCCTCTGCTCGTCTTTGCAATCAAATGATCTGAAATTTAGTGCTTAACCTCATTCCTCTCTCACAGACTTCCTTTGGACGGCTTGTGTTGCGGGTAGTTCTGAGTACACACGAAAACCTTTGAAGTTTCGTCTCATCATAGAGATGGGGAATGAGAAAGGGAGACAGCACAGAAATACTTTGACTACTCCTTTTGCTGTGTGTTTATAAGGTAGTCACTTCAAATCACCCTTAGAGGGAAGAGATGCTCTTTCTCCCCTTCTTTGAGCAGTGATAGCAGCCCCTGCAGACCTGGTTTGTAAAATTAAGAGGGAATATAGAGGGAGCCACAGTGTCCTGAGCAGCAGTGTGCTCTGTACTAGGTGCTTTCTCTCTCTCTCTCTCTCTCTCTCTCTCTCTCTCTCTCTGTGTGTGTGTGTGTGTGCGCGTGCTAGTAGCTCAGTCGTGTCTGACTCTTTGTGACTCCATGGACTGTAGCCCACCAGGCTCCTCTGTCTATGGGATTCTCCAGGCAAGAATACTGAAGTGGGTTGCCATTCCTTTCTCCAGAGGATCTTCCCAACCCAGGGATCGAACCCAGGTCTCCTGCATTGCAGGCACTCTTTACCATCTGAGCTACCAGGGAAGCCTGCTTTCTCTGCATAATTTCTTGTAATCATCTCAAAAATCGTATGAGAACTCTTATAAATGACCTGAAGTCATAGAGGCCAAGGAAAGTTAAGAAACTTGCCCAAGTTAGACAAAGTAAGGAGAGCTGCAGGAATTCAAAATCAGCCTATCTTCTTCCAAACTCTGAACTTCATCCCTGAGGGCATCACTTTAGCAGGAATTCAAAGTAGGATGTGGTGAGGAGCTGGGAAATCCCAGATCTAGCTGACCTCAGGGAAGAAGGTGATGTGGAGAGCCAAGATTCCAGCTTCTTAGGATCAGCAACTGCATTAACCTTCTCTGTTTTTCATCTTGCTTCTTGACTCTTCTGAGGGCACCTGAAAAACCCACTGGGGTGGAGGGACAGACCTATGCCTCCGGGGTTCTGGTAGGTGGGGGGGGAGGTAGGGGTCATTTCTTCACTGACAAATGTCCTACAGGAAACCTGACCCCTGCCAAAACCCCACCTTCTCAACTGACCACACAGATCAAAGCTGGGGACTGTGGTCTCGCAGTGTGGGATAGAGCAGGGCACACTGTTCGCACCTCTTCCCACTCAGTGGGAAGAACAGCTGCTTCCTCTACCTCAGGAGAACCCCCTCATTCCTTAGCTTCCATCAGCACACAGGGCTCCTCAGACACAGCCTCAAGAAGGGCTCTCCAGTCAAGACCCTGACAGCTACCTGGGGCCTCTTACCATCCAGCCATACAGAAAACCAGCACACTCAACAGCCGAGGCAAGAAGTGAGGTCCTTGTGGGACAGGAAAGAATATAACCTTGTTTTAAGAGAAAAAGAAAATGAGACAAGAACTGGTGTTTGGTGGGTGGGGGGTGGTGTTTACTGCAGAGAATGTAATTCTGTGAACTCAAATTTTAGTTGGAATAAGTATTTACTGAGTCTCCTATGTGTTATATACAGTGTGAGGCACCCTCATCAGAATCTTATTTCTTCCCTGTAACAGTGTCAGGAAAAGAGAAAAAGCCTCCGTGACATTGAGTGACCTATTCAAAGCCACAGAGAATCCAAACTGTCTGCCTTGAAGCGCACAGCTCCTTCCATTCATTATCTGTCAGCTGCCTGGTCCTAAATGCCCTCAGAAATGTGTCTTCCTCTAAGAGAGCAGGGCACAGGTGGATACTGTAATACAAAGGGATGAAAAGACATGGTCCCTGGCTCCTAGGTGTCCTGCAAGATGTGACAACAGCATAGATCTCCTTCCCCTCCTGCTCAGGGCGACTACCTTGATGTCTCCTACACCGGGTACAGGGCCCTGCCATCAGTTCCACACCCTTCAGAGTATTTCTCACTCTGGTTTGTGATTGATTCTTTGTTGTCCATCTTCCTTAACCCACCATAAACTTCTGGAGGGTGAGGACAACTTTTGCTTTGTTCACCATTTACTTCTCAGTGCTTGGCACCTAGTAGGTACTTAACAAGGATTTACTGAATTATTGATTCGAACTAAAAATAGGAAAGTCGATGAACAGATAGATGAATGGATAGATGTGGTTTATCATTTTCTGAGTTATGGTGTCTCAAGTTAAATTGATTTTTCCCTTTCTGACAAATTAACTTACTTGACTCCCTAGGAACAATTGTCGTCAAAAGACAGTGAGGGCTTTCAGTCTTCTAGCTTTAAATCCTGGCTCAATCATTTACTAACCATAGAAAAAGATGCAATTTATTTAATCAATCAATGAGTGATTGGTATACTCATTTTCATATGTTATAGTGAGGCTTATTGATGACACATAATCCCTGGAATATACTAGAAGGTCTATAATTATAGCTTTAATCTTAGCATATAGAACACCATAACAGATCACTTACCTTTGGTATCTCTTGTCTTCTACTCCCTCTCCTACCTACAACGACCACTGGATATTTAATCTAGCTTGTCTTTCTTCCAGTTATCTTCTATGTTTGTCTCATCACCTTCACCTCATCTCCCCATTTAATGCAGTAGGTTCTAACCAGTTTGTCTTCAGATTTTTCTTCCATTGTTTCATGCAAACCCCACAGTGGTTCTAGAATTCCTATGGAGAAAAGGTTTAGGGTGGCTGTCTGGCTCCATGCAGAGTGGGGAGGGTAAAGGACGGGCCTTGAAGCTGTACATGCATATCGCTTTACAAAATGTTGAGAAAATATAATTGTTTATGTTAAAGCATGGGGGTAGAGAGCCTGATGGCTAAGAAAGGATACTAAAGTTTTCCACCCTTGGTCAGACTGTCGAATCACCTCTGGGTACTGCCAATTTATATCTCTTAAAATATGGTTTCTATCAAAGTCATTTTTATTAAGTTTTTTCCAGGGAGCCTGGAGAAGGTGCAGAGAAAGTTCCAGAGTCCAGTCCTTTGCCTCACATTCAGGACTCCTCACAATTTTGCTGCAGGCTAATTGTTCCAAAGCATTTTGCACCACCAATTCTTTTTCTTTTTCTTTTTTTTAAAAATTAGTTTTGCCTTACAATGACATGATATCGCCATGGGTTTACATATGCTCCCCCTCCAGAACCCTCCTCCCTCCCCCCTCCCCCCCCCCCCCCCCCCCCTCCCGGAAATCTCGGTGCACTAGCCCCGAGCATCAGTCCACCACCAATTCTTCATTTCAGGGATTTCATACCATTCAATGCCACCTGAATATACCCCCAGCTACTCCTAACTCCATGTTTTCATCCAGGAGTGTCCCTGCCCCACAATGGTCCTCCTCAGGTCCTCTCATCTAGTGAAATTCTCTCCATCCTCCAAGGCTTGGCTCAAGAAGTGTCCTCCCAGGGAACCTTCACAGCCACCTCAGCCCACAGTGCTCCCTCCCTCCCTCCCTGGAATTCCCAGTGTTTCTTGTTGTCAGGATAATTTATTCCAGTACTTAACTACATAACTTTCGTGTTTGTTGTGGAAACATTTCACATGTTGATGCTTCCCCTCTCACTGGACTGAGAGGTCCATTTAGGGTAAGGACTGCTGTGTACCTCTTCAGATCCCCATGGCACCCAGCCCAATCAGTGTGAACACAGCATAGGTAGGCTATGTGTTTCTGAGTTACAGAGCCATTCCGAGGTACTCTGCTCCCTGGGAAGAGATAGGAGGCTTCAGATTCAGAAATAGTCATCTCCAGAGAACTGAGGACTCTCCTCAAGGAGCAGATGCCCAATATAATAGACTGGTTCTAAGACTTAAGACCTGGGGAAACTGAATGTTTATGGCCCAATTTCGGCAAAAAATCATAAGAAATTAGCATTTCCTATGCTTTGCTGTTGTTTAGTTGCTAGGTCATGTCCGACTATTTGCGACCCCAAGAACTGTAGCTTGCCAGGCTCCTCTGTCCGTGGGATTGTCCAGGCAAGAATATTCTAGTGGGTTGCCATGGCTCCCTTCTTGACCCAGGGATTGAACGAACCCTCTTCTCTTACGTCTCCTGCCTTGGCAGGCATGTTCTTTACTGCTAGTGCCACCAGGGAAGCCCCATTTCCTGTACTACCAACTGACAGAGCTGAAAGTGTTTTGTTATCTTCAGCTTGAGCAATGTGAGTTTAAACACACATCTGCCCGCACCCACATACATCTGTCTTGTGTGCACACCAGCCCTCATGCAATACATGGTGTCACGAGTTCATCAGAAAGGCCACCAGCTGTGAAGGAATAGAGGTGGGGCTTTGAAAACTTACAAAAACACCTCCTTTCTAAGGAAACAAAAAGTATAAATATAAAGAAATAAATCTAGATGAAGTGTATCAAGAATCTTTGTACCATTTTTGCAGCTTTCATATATCTGAAAATATATCAAAATATTAAAGTTTCAAGACAGAAATGACAAAAAGTCACTTTCTCTATAAGTTACCTTCCTACCTTCCTCAGCCTTTAAGAGAACTAACATTTTTTCAACACATTCATTTGTGAATTATGAGTATTTTTTCCTATTAGATAAGAAATATAAAATGGAGAACAAAAATAGAGACTTTTAAAATATTTTATTTTTAATATAAAATGACATATTAGAGTATTAACATTGGAATAGAAGAGTTTTAATATTTTGGGCCCTGGGCCAAGATAATTAACCTCTCTAGGTTATAGTTTCCTCAGCTTTAAATATTTTATTTATGTATGTATTTCTTTGGCTGTGCTGGCTCTTGGTTGCGGCATGTTGTATCTTTAGTTGCAGCATGCGAACTCTTAGCTGCAGCAAGTGGGATCTAGTTCCCTAACCAGGGATTGAACCTGGGTCCCCAGCATTGGGAGTGCAGTCTTTAGCCACTGGACCACCAGGAAAGTCCTTCCTCCTCTTTAAAATGGAATAAAAATTGCCTATCCTTTAGCATTATCTAAGAATTAATAAAATTAATATGCTTCCTTGTCCATAGTTGGTGCCAAGATATACTAATTCCAGATGTTGAAAAAATGTCAATAGCCAAGTTCTACTCACTTTGTGTGATCAACGCCTAAAAAAGCATCTGGCACAGAGTAGATGCATAATAAATAGTTATTTAAGAAGGGGGGGTGGGTAAGGGATGAGTGAGGAAAGAGGGGGTGGAGAATGCTAGAATTTTACTGGCGCAACTCTCACAGCTGATCCCAAAGCCCCAAGAGCAGCCCTCGCTGCTCTTCACCTTCCCTTCTGAAGGATCTGGTGGGAGCGCCATAACCTTTCCAGGCCTATGCTCTCTTCACCTATGAAATGGGTTTGGCTCATGGCAATCGGGAAAGACTAGCTAATTAGGGAGAACTATACATCTCCTGGCTTCTAAAGGCGCGGGGAGAGAGAACTGGTTGAAGGTGTGATGGAGCAGCCTGCCAGGCTCAGGGGGTTACCTCTCCTGCGCACAGGGCAGACGCCGCCGCCCGCCGGAGGCTTGCCCCAGCTCCACTCAGCGGGCACGGGTGAGGTCTTGCCTCCTACGGCTGAAGGAGTTGCCACTCCCTCAGGGCCATCCGGAGGCCGGGGACCAGAGAGTGCAGGTCCAGGCTTTCTCAGAGCCCCAGAGCCGTTGAGACCCGAGTGTGGCGGTCACTGCGGTCTCCTCCCGCCGCCGGGGGTCCTGGTGGGCAGAGCCCCAGGCACCTGGGAGCGCGCGGCGGCGCCCCCCGGGCTTCCTTGACGGGGTCCCTAGCACAGAGGAGGTAATCCGCGTCCTCTGCCTAGTTTTCTGAAACAGGGTGATACCGTTTAGCCCAGGGCCACGTGCAGGATGGTCTGCACCAGGGTGTCCCAACGGACCCCTTTGCACCGAGTTCTGAACCCCCGTCCCCCAGGCGATGGCTCGCTTAGCTCGGCCCGATCAGAGGGTGGGCTGCTGGGATCATCGCCGAGAGTGAAAGAGCGAGGGCCAAAGGCCGAGGGGGAAGACAGGGGAGTCAGGAGCGCGGGACCAGACCCGCACTTGACAGCCCCGACCGTCACTTTCAGGCTGAGCTGTCCGGAACGGTGGAGTTTCGCCCCGACTCAACGTGGCAGGGAGGGCTGAGAGGAGAGTGAGGAAGGAAGGGAGAGGAGCGAGGAGATGGGAGAGGCAAGGAGAATGCAAACGCGGGAGAACTGCAGAGAGATGGAAGCCGAGGCAGCGCAGACTTGAGCGGAAGCCAGAGTGTGTGTGAGCGAGAAAAGGATGCGCGAGAGAAGCGGAGAGATAAGGACGGCGTGAGGACGCAGACCGAGGAGACTGACAAGGCCTCATCCTCGCTCGTGGCCCAAGTGTCCCCGGTTCTCTCCTGCAGGGTTGATCCCACACCGGCCCCCGCGCGGCCGCTTGCCCTCTCCTCCCCGCGGCCGCCAACAGAGCGCCCCGCCCCCGGCCGACCCCCGCCGACCCCCGCGGCTGCCCGGCCAGCGCCCCGCGCACCCCGAGCGCTGGGAGGGAGGGAGCAGCGAGCGAGCGAGCGAGGGAGGGAGGGGCTGCCGGTGGGAGGCAACCATGTGGTTCCAGCTCACTCTTTTTTTTTTTTTTCCCCCTCTCTCTTTCTTCACTCCTTTTTCTTTCCAAACAGGGAAAAGTGTTCCACGAAGCGGTAGCGTTTTTCCGTCTCGTCTTTTCCTCGCTGACCCTGGTCCCCGCTCCCGTCCGGGTGCAAGCTGGTGGGGCGAGCACTGGAAGCCCCTCTGCACGGGGCGCGGGGACCCCGGAGCCGGGCGCGGGGCGTGGGGCCGTTCCCGCGCCGGCACATGGCTGCAGCCGCCCCGCGCGCACCCCGAGTCGCCGCGCCCAGCTCGCCAGAGGTCCGTCGGCTGCGCTCTGGGCGCCCCGCCGGCACCGGAGCCAGGCAGCGGCTGAGCGGGAAGGAGCCCGCGCCCGGGCATCGGGATGACCCTCCTCGTCCTGCTGGGGCTAGGTGAGTGCCTGGGGAGGGCGGGAGGGCGAGTGGCTCCGGGCACACACTGTCCCGCACCCGGGGGGGCGACGCGGGCTCCGAACGCTCGTCCCCGCGGCCCCAGAGTGAGCCGGGCGCCTCTGTGCCTGCCTCCTGGGGCACTCAGAGCACATCTGGCAGCGGAGGGCCGCTCTGTCGGCCATCGAACATCTGGGCCTGGAGCAGGCTTTGGGGTGGGGGTTTTCCCGGTAGAGCTGGGCGGCGAACCGCTCGGTGTGGAGGATCCTTTGGGAGGTGGTCTTTGGTTTCAGGGGTATCTGGGGAAACTGGAGAATTAGGGGAGGGAAGGTTTATTCAGGAATGTTTTGTGCCAGGTTCCTGGGGTGGGGGGGGGGAGCTTTTTCGTTTCAAGCAGGCGCCTGGAGGGCGCAGATTAGAAACAGATGTGTTGGAGGGTAAACGAAAAGGAGTAGCGGAGGAGGGGAGAGGATAGCCGGAGAGGGGAAAGGGCCGAGCACCGGGAGGACCAGGAAGGTGCGGAGAGCCTGGGAGGAAGAGAGGGGAAGGCAAAGGGCCGAGAGCGGGAGAAAAAAGGATAGTGAGGCAGAACAAGACTGAGGGAGGCCCAGCCAGACCTGAAGAAAACTGGAACACAGGAGGGTAGAGAGGGAGGCAGAGAAGTGCTGTCTGCGTGCCCCTTCCAGGTGTCACCAGGCAGGACTCCTAAGGCCTGGGAGGCCCTAAGGCACAGACTCACCCCAGGCAGGAAGCAGGCAGGTCTACAGGACAGTGCCCATCCAGGATGTATGGGCAAGAGCTGACAATGGGATGCACCAGGGCAGGGAAGGTGGCTGGGGAGCTGAAGAAAAGTCACCACAGGCACCAGGGAAGCATGGGCTACACCTGACCCAGGACCAAAAGTGAGCCAGTGTTCAGAAAGCCAGAGAACCAGCAGGTGTGGAGCATGAGCGCTGCCCTGGAGACCAGGCCAGGGGAGAATGCTCCCTGGTTTTGAACTGACCAGCTGGTTGACCTTGGACCATGTACCCACTACCCGGGCCTTCAGTTCCCTTAGCTCCAAAACAACCAAACCAGACAGTTTCTAAGTCTCTTCTGTCTCTGATAGCCTTAAACACCAGGAGTTTGCTTGGGGCCTGATGGATGGAAAAACCCCAAACCAAAGCGAAGAGGCACTGACAAGTCCCTCTGAAATAGATGTCTAGGGCTCTCTCTTTTTGAAACCTTACAAACTGGCTAGGCCAGCCTCAGGCCAACAATAACCCATCACCCAGGTGAAGAGAATAAAAGAGGTGGATTAACCTGAACTATTGCTCAAGTAGGGCATGTAAGGAGCCATGATTTTTCTCATCTCTTAAATACCAGCCAAGTATTGCAGTATCACTCCTGGGCACAGCTGGCATATCTGGATGGCACCTTTGTCACCTTTAATGGCCTCTACCCCTAAGCCACCAATCACCAGAAGTCAGAAGGCTCAAAGGTCAGAGCAATCTGATTCAAAAACAGCTGAATCACTGAGTACTTATTATGCTGAACACATAACATGGGCCATCTTGTTAACTTATTTCTTCACACCAACCTTATTGGCCACCCACTATTATGATCCCCATTTTACAGATGAAGAAAACAAGATGTAAAGAGGTCAAATATAATAACTCACTCAAAGCTGATTTGAATGTAGGTTGTTTGCTCACTAACCTGCCATGAATGCAGCCATCCAGCTCCACAGCAGGACTCTTAATGATGTTTTCTTCAGTGAGATCCTGTTCAGCCCTTTTCATGGAGCAGGAAATGTCAGCATGATCCTGCCTGGGGAAGGGAAATAAAACAAGGGTGTTTGAGTCCCTGCTCTACTCCATCCCCCTTTGGGCAGTTTCTAATGGAAAGTGACTTTGGCCCACGTGGTTGGTTGAAATCAGCCGGCTTTGATGATGGTCTGCCTCCTGGTATCATGAGAAGGAGAAAACAGACTAAGACATGGATCAAAAGATACTGTTGATTCCCTTACCCTTTTTTATTGAGTGCCTACTGTGTGTAATCATTCCTCTGGTGAGAATATCATCTGTTGGGTTAATGCTCTTTCTTATAGAAGTTGTCTCTCTTCGTCTTCTTTGGGGAGGATGGGGGTTCGGTCTTTATATACCAAAGGCCATGTATAAGAGAGTAAGTGGGCTGCTGACTTAGAATTGTGCATAACTGGATGTGCATCTACTGGATGATCACCTACTATTAAGCTTTTGCCATATCTATGCCTTTGTCAGAAGTGCACAGACTCATGACATCCCAGATCTCAAATTAAATAAACTGTTCAAGTATTAAGTCACAGAGGGACAACCTAGAGGAGTGGTATGGTGGGTGGTGGTGGGAGGGAGCTCAAGAGGAAGGGGACATATATACACTTACGGCTGATTCATGTTGGCAGAAATCAACACAACTTTGTAAAGCTGAGGTTTTGAGCCCTGGGATGCCTGGGCAGGCACTTGAGCAAAGCCAGGAGGAAAGCCCTCAGAATTGCCTGAATCCTAAAATCATCTCTAGTCCCTGAAAGGAACAGTTCCCTGGTGGCTTCTGGCCACTGCTAGTGTGATTTCTGGCCAGTTTTTTCTGGAGAAAGTACAGTATTGAAGGGGAGTCCGAAGGGCTAAGCCTTCATAATCTGAACAAGCATTGACCTAATGACGCCTTCCTTTCTAGACCCACCAGTGAGTGAAATTAAACGTCCCACCTCTCTGATGTGAATGAACAAGAAGTGCTCTGATCTCCATGGAGGAGAAAGAAGGGGGACTTCGTGGGTTCTCACAGCTCCTCCTCTGCCCACCACCCTTCCCGCTCCCCTGTTGTTCAGGTCTCATCATCCCATCTGAACTTCTTCCTAGATGTCTGTAATAGCAGCCACGGGGCCCCCTGCTTGAGCTCTCTCGTCTTCATCCTACGCACTGCTACCCCAGTAATCTCATGAAGCAGCTGTTATAAGGCAAAGAATTTGGATTAGGAATCTGGCTAGCTTTCTGGGTTCTTGTTCCGACTCCCTTGACTGTAGAATGGGGGTGGGGAGATTTTAAATTCAAATTTTCTCTGATTCCTTGATCTTGCTCTGCTCTTCCATAAACCTGGAGTAGTCTCCATTGCCTATGATGTCAAGTATAAACGCCTCATTCTCATGTTAAAGATATTACACAGTATCATTCACAACTCATCCCCCCCACACACACAACTCTTCAATAAACCTGGAATACTTCCTGTATTCACTTTATGCCCCATGCTTCTTTCTGGTTCTCTGCTTTTGTTTATAATTCCTCCACCAAAAATGCCCTCTTACTTTCCACCCCTACAGATCGTTGACTTCAGATCAAAATCCTGTTGACTCTTCAAGTCTTGCCTCAAATACCACTTCCTCCATACACCCATCCATGATTTTGCCAACAGAATATACTTTCTTTCCTTCCTTGAATCTCAACAGCCTTTCTGTTGTGCTGCTTTGTATTACAGTGATCTGAATGCTTAGTGTAAGCTCCATGCCTCATTCATCTGGGTATCACTTTCAGTACCTTGCATAAACTGAAAGAGTGGAAACTATCTGTTAGAATAGTTGGATTTTTGAAACATTTGGGACACTTAAGGTCAAGAGAAGTGAAAGATTTGGAATATGATTACTCTTTGACTGTGGAACAACACAACTGTGAGGAGCCTAGTTTTAACTGTTTGCTTTTGTGCTTCCTTGTCCATTGAGGCAATACAACCTGTACCATTTTATTTTAATTATGTATAAAAATTATACATAGAACATTACATGGACTGGGACTGACAATACATCTGTTATATAAACTGGTTGTGTCAATAGTACCAGCTTTCTTTAATAGACTTAAAAACTTTTTTTCTTCTATTAGTCATTAAGTAATTAATTTTTGACTGCACTGGGTCTTTGTTGCTGTGAGTAGCCATCCTCTAGTTGTGCTGCTCGGACTTCTCATTTCAGTGGCTTCTCTTGTTGTGGAACATGGGCTGTAGAGCTCTTGGGCTCAGTAGTTGTGGCTCA
The DNA here is from genome assembly GCA_007570785.1 of Antilocapra americana. Lineage (NCBI taxonomy): Eukaryota > Metazoa > Chordata > Mammalia > Artiodactyla > Antilocapridae > Antilocapra > Antilocapra americana. The sequence continues at coordinate 17,723,220 of ML663009.1, forward strand.
TGGGCTTAATTGCCCCGCAGAATGTAGAATCGTCAGAGCAGGGATCAAACTCATGTCCCCTGGATTGGCAGGTGGATTCTTAACTGCTGGACCACCAGGGAAATCCTGTTAGCACCAGATTAACAATAGATTTCATTGAAACTTTTGCCAAGATGAGGAAGGAGTTTTGCCTCTGAGAAAATGAGTTTGAGGAGTTCTTGAGCAGCCTACTGGCCCATGGCTTGACGATCAGTCTCAGTAGGCTTCCATGTCCTTCCCTCATCTTCTCACATTAATGGTGATTGTCATAATAAAGATATTTTCCCAGTAGGCTCATATCTTGTCTCATTCAATTTTTGTCTTGTGCTTAACTGGGCAAAGTATGCATGAGTCTATTTCATAAATATAACTAATGATGATGAGTTAGACATTTTTAAAAGGTAAAGTCAAAGATTATCAGACATGGGGAAAAGATAAGACACTATCTAAATCAGTGCAGTGGTTCTAAAAATTTTGAATCTCAGGCCCCTCTGAGAATCCAATGAAAACCCTGAAACCACCTCTTAGAAAAAGACATTTACACATCAGATTTTCCTGTAACTTCTAGGTGTTCAGTGACCTCCTAATACTATTCCTTGGAACCCAACTAAATCCTTGATCTAAACCCACCCTTTCTTTTGTGATGAAGAAAGAATCAAAGTTCAGAGAGACATGGCTAAACTTAAACAAGTAGCTTAATAGAAGCGCCAAGACAAGACCCCCTAACTCCATAATCTATCCTAGCACACATTCTTGAGGTAGAAAATCTCTCTCTCTCCACTTTAGCTCATTAGTTGAGCTCCAAGATCACAGTTGCTCTTCAGATGCTCCATTTAAATGAGCTAAGCACTGAATAATTGCCATTTGGTTTTTATGTTGAGAAATTGCCTGAAAAATAGGGCAGATGTCATAGCATTTCAATTTAACCATTTTAACTGGAAATCTTGGAAAGTTCTGCAGTGCCTTGTATAATGTCTGGTGTATTGGCGGGAGGTGCGGGGGGCATTATACCCGAAGTCCTAAAGATGTAGGTGTGCCTTCAAGGAATTGAGCAGGAAATCAGTAGCTCTAGCTGCAGCTTCATGGTTTCACTGGTTTATTCTGGGCAAGTCATTACCATTCTGAACCTCAGTTTCTTTCTCTGTGAAATGAGGTTACTAGGCTCAGGTTATCTCTAAGTTACCTTTATACCACTAATATTCTCTGGTTTGTTTTATAATTCTGAGAATTTATCAGCTGGTCCAGACATGGCTGTGGTCAGAACACATGGGTGTTACCATGCTTGTTTGATTTCCTTTTTTTCAGGTATTGTCCACTTGTGGGAATTGGTAGTGTATGATTATGAATCCAGAGGGGGCTGGCTGCCTGATGTGAAGAGAGCAGTTGTAATTCCACCCTGGGACTGCCCTGAGACGCTGTTAGCGAGGCAGCATCATTCGAGGTCAGGGTAGACGGCCGCAGACCTCTGCCCTGGAAGTTTAGTACCTGAAATACTCATCAAAGGGCCGCATCCTGAGCAGAGTTACCTATAAAAGAACCCCAAGCGTGGACACCCAGGGTAGACTTCTAAGTAGCAGATCTGTTTATGGAACTGTTTACAGGGATTAAGCATTTCCTTCAGTTTTTAAAATTGAGGCATAATTTACATATGATAAAGTATACCCACTAAGTATGTAGCTTAATGGTTTCCCTGCGTGGATTTGAACTTGTTGTTGGGTTTTGTAATATGAATTGTATATTTTTAACTCCCTCATAGTACCTGAGAGAGGACTATGTGGATGAGATTGTTGTGACAGCAGAATTTATTGCTAACATTCGTACAAAGTTCCACAGTTTACATACCTTACCTCTTTCTCAAATCACTTGTTGAGGGTAAATGTCATCATTATGCCACTTCACAAATAAATAAGCTAAGGTCTAGAGAAATAAAGTGAGTTTCTCAAGATTACCATCTTAGTAAACAGCTGAGCCAGGACACCAAGCAAGCATTTTAGATTCCAAAAATGATTTGCTTTCCGATTTTCAGGAGGCACATAGTTATTCTGAAGTCAAGGCTTCTGTGTTACCAAGAAGAGAGGGTCAGGTTGAAGCAAGGCTTTATTTAAAGAATTCTAAACCATAAATCCCACGGTGGAAAGTTCAGTTAGAACATTATCACCCCCTACCCCGTACTCCATTCAGATGGTTAAGAAATGTTTGTTTGGGTTAAGGTTTATTGTTTACGATCCAGAATTACTGCATATGACATAACAAAGGTTATGTAAGCCAATGAATGAAGTTACATATGCTAATGAATCAGAAGACTCTCCTAGTCCTCAAGGTCATTGTTGTGGAGACCTTGCTGTGCTTTTGAGTTGGATGTGTGAGCTCAAGCTCCTTATTGGTACTGAGACTGGGTGATGATGGTGAACGTTTGCCTATGATTTGCCCTATATATTGCCTTTTCTAGTTAAATTCCTCTTTTCAGCAGCTTTGACTTCCTTATTTCACCTCCCCAAAGAAGAATGCAGACTGTACCAAAAAGAAAAGAAAAAAAAATTTCTGGTTATCTGAGTTTCTTAACTGTCTAGATTCTGGGAAAATAAAAGTTTGTTTCCTTTGGCACTTTATAGACCAGTGCCAGCCAGCCAGCCAGACTCAGAAGAAGGCTGAAATCAAACAGTCTTGATTTTGCTAGTGACAGTGGTGTGGAGCCCTAGCCAGAGTCTGCTGGTGATAAGACTGAGGTCTGCTTTGTCTCTGAGGAAGGCAGGAGAGAAGCCATCGCCATTATGACCACATTGAGAAGGGAACATGGGCAGCCGTCTTCAGACGCCAGTGTGGAATATGGAAGCTTTTTCTGAAGCCAGGCAGCAAGGGGATATGAAGAGTTCATGCCATTACAACAGGGGAGATGAAAGAGGAGCAGGCAGAATAGGAAGGCACAGAAAAGGCAAGAGCAGAGGATGCCAAAGCTAAAAGCTAGCCTTTCTGGCTTTTCAGAGCAGCTTCTCTGAGCTTTCTATTGCACAGAGAAAAGGTGGCCACAACTTTTGGGAGCTTCCAGGAGCTCTTATGTGTGTCTCGTAACACTTCTGACTTCATTCACACACCCTCGCTCACAAAACAATTAAAGAAGGGGGGCACAGTTCAGGCTCTGTGCTAGACTCCCAGGGGCCAGTGATACGAAATGCAGTTCCCAACATCTAAGAAGTCAGCCCAGTGGGATGACACAGTCATAAACAAGACTGTCTTGGAGTGCTGTCATAAACTAGTGCTGTCATTGAGGAAAGTACCAGGGTTTCTAGGTGTCCAGGGAGGAAGCAACTCCGTCCTGTGCTTTCTTATGGGATGTGCTATATCTTCCTACGTGGATCTTCAGGCTGGTGGCTGATGTTCACAGGTTGCCTGCAGGACTTGCACATTAGTGGAGCTCGTGCTAAGAAAACAGCTGGTGGATTGATGGATCACCCCTGTCGCCATCAGAAGGGATGGATTCAGCGGTGTGTGTCCTTGGCATTCAGCCCGTTGCTTCCTGGAGGGATCAGACCTCCTGAAGTCCCCGCCTATTGAAAGTTATGGGTCATTCTCCATCACAGCCTGCCAGTGCCATAGCTGCCTCTGGTTCCCTGTCCCTCATGGGACGTTAAAAAGAAAAGAAGAAGAGAGAGAAATACATCAGTGAATTTGGTTAAGAACATTAGTTAAGAACGATAGTCTGTTCACCTGAGGTTTTAATAACATTTGTCCACATGGAAAGCAAATAGGATCAAGCCAAGAAGGAATTTTTTGTTCCAGAAGAAATTCATTTGTCTTGAACAGTCTAAGCCCCTGACATATCCTTACTTTTCTTGTTGGGGTATTGGGGGTGAGGGGGTGTCAAATCCTGGAGAGAGAGATTGCTTTGCGACTTCATTGTTTAAATTTAGGCTTGTATTTGTAGGGGTCATTCCGACTTGGAGCAATAAGCCTTCCAATCCAGCTTCTGTCACTTCTCATTACTTCCAGTGACAGTTCCAATTATTTCCAATCACTCTTCAAGGGAAGAGTCCGGGCAGGCACAGGGACGGCCATGTGGACCGACAGGGTAGCCGCTTCTGTGAGCACCTGGCCCCAGGGTCCTGGTTGGGCCTCTCTATAACCATGTGACCTTGGGCATTGCCCCTTTCTGACCTTGGATTTCTCACCAGTGATTGCATCTAATAATGCTGTAGGTTTGTTGTGAGAGTTAAATGAGTCAGTGCATACAAAGAATTTATCATCCTGCTCAGTACATAATAAGCTAATAAAAGACCGTCCCTGCTGAAAGAGGCTCAGCCCAGGGGGATTGGAGGGTTTGCTTGAAATCAGCCGACAACAGGCCAGCAGGGCTGGCCTTCAGGGCTCCGACCACCGCTGCCCTTCCATCCGGCAGATGAGTCCCCAGATGTTCTTTGGGGAATGTCACCCTGCCCCATGACCCCAGGAGGTGCATAGACTCCATCTGCACCACAGTTTCTGTAACTGCTCTGGGAGAGTAATTTTTTATGTTACTCAGTCCCAGGCAAGAAACGCCCACTCTGTTTACTGTCCACTGAAGCCAGATCACAGGGGGCTGGCTCTGCCCTGCCCAACACAAGCTCTCCGAGGCCCATGCCCACTTGAGCTGTCCAGCCTGGGCAAACACAGGCTGGTTCAGTTCTGCTTTCACTCTCAGGCAATGTTTTATTGAGCACCTGCTATGTAGCAGGCATCATGCTAGGGACTTTCATACAAGAAATTTCTGGTAACCTCATAGCAACACATGAGGCCGGTATTATCTTCATCCCTCTCTTGGGTCAGAAGGTTGAGAGTGAAGAGGTCAAGTGTTCTGACTTAGGCTGCAAAGCTGTACAGACCGGATCCAAGTTTGCCTTCTGTTTCAGCACTGATCTGGGAAAGACGGGAGGGGAGAGACAGATGGATGACACGCCTGTGGGGACACACAGATGGGAGAGCACTCAGGGACCGAGTGGCCACCACCTGGTCTTTGAGAATCTGGCCTGAGAAGCAGCTGGAGAGCCCCGCATCCTCCACTTTCGTCTTGACCAAAATTAGATCCAGTGAGCTCAACACCCACACTACATGTTGAATTGTATTTCCTGTTTAAATTTGGAAGGAAAGGAAAACCTCAAGGTGGGAAGGAAAATGTCTTGTTTTTTTCCACTGACCTGAACAGCAAAGAGAGCAAAGAGTGTGATTCCCTCCCTGTTCAAGAGGGCTAAACTGGGTGTCCCAGATTTCTGCAGACCTAGAATTCCCACTCAGAATGGATTCCTGGGCCAGGTGGGTAGAGGCTGGGTGTCCAGCAGAGGCCTGGTCTCCGTCTCCTTCCTTGGCTGGAGGTCCATTCCCCAGCCCTTCAGCCAATGGTGGAGTATGGGCTCCCACCTCTTGGCCTGTCACCCTCAAAGGAGGAGAGCTAGAAGCAGGACCCCCTCTTCACAGCCTCCGTCTCCACCACCTCTCTCTCTCACTATTCCTGGAGTCCTGCAGCTTCCCAAGCCCCGAGGAATCCAGATGACCGTCCCTCACATGCCTGCCACCTGGGCCTGACCTTCCCCTCACTCTGCCCTTCCTGCTCTGGACCCAGTACCGCTGCTCTCAGGCCTGGCAGTAATGAGAGTGAGGGAGAGATGGAGAGAGAGAAACAAGAGAGTGAGACAGAAAAACAGAGGAAAGACAGAAAGACAAAGAAAGAAACAAGAGAGACAGAAAGAAAGAACAGAAAGACAGAAGGACAGAGACAAAAACAGAGAACCAGACATACACACAGAGACAGAGACTTAGGTACATACACACACACACAAAGAGCAGGCGTGTCCTCTGTAAAGCTCATCTTTCCTGTATCACCTGTCACATGGAGTCAGAGGTCCTTTTCCTTTTTCTCCCTTTTCCTCTGTCCTGGTGGATTCCCCCTGCACATCACTAACTCCACTGGGGTATCTGAGGTAGGGCGAGCAGAGGAAACACAAGTCAGTGATTATAGAATGTGTTGGTGGGATTTAAAAAAAAATACATTATTTCCAGGCTTAGGGCTTATGTGTATATTAGCCCATATAATCTTCATAAAAGCTTTGTGAGACAGGTGTTATCAGTCTCCATTCAATCGAAAAAGATCAGAGAGGTTAAGACGTTTTCCTGGTGTTACGTAGCTAATTAGTAGCAGAATCAAAAGGAGAAGGCAGGTCTTCCAACTCTCAAACGTTTGCTCATCCCCTTCCTCCACTGGGCCATGAGAACCCCTATCCATGGCAGCAACACCTCCAGCACTGAGCAGGGCCCCTCACACGTTCCCACCTCTGCTGTCCCATTGCCAGCTCATGGAGCGGGAGTGAATGAGCTTCCTTTGAAAGATCATTGCCCATTGTGACTGCTCTCTACCCTGGGAGGACTTGAGGGTTTGTCTAATAGGTACAGTGACCAACTGTCCTGATTTGCCCAGGACTGGAGAGTGGTTCTTAGAATTTGGAATACAGGATTTTCAGTGCTAAAATCAGGACAATCCTGAAAAAACCCATTTGGTTGGCCACCCAAGCTGTAGACTATGTCACCATTCCAGGTGTGATCTTCAGATGAGTGGCAGGGGTAGCACAGGGAGTTTGCTAGAAGTGTAGCATCTCAAGTCCCGCCTGGACCCACTGAACCAGAATCCTCAAGATGCCCACAGAATATCAGTAACATCTGAGAAGCTCCAGAGAGGGACATCAGGCACCTTTGGCAGGTACTGGGGAATGGAAGACACACACCTTAGTTCCCTGACCTGGCACCATCACCTGCTGTAACCTCAGGTGATGTCCATTGACACATAAGATGTAGGTTTAAAGGCTGAGGGCAAAAGCATTTAAGGTCCCAGATTTGACCCTGTGGGGGTGAGAGGCTGAAGGGTGTCTTGGTGCTATGTGGGCGTGAGTGAATCGTGGTTAAGCTTTTGCATCTGTCCTTGGAATGATGATGTTATAAAGGTTCTGAAGTTCCCTGGATCTCCTTCCCTTTTATTGGGGTGAGGCTGGAGCAGGCAGTGGCCAACAGCATATTACCCAGGGTGTGCGCGAGGCCACAGCGGCCTATGCCCCTGGGCCCTGGGGACATGGAAAGTGAGAACACAGAGCGTCTAATAGACCCATTATTGTCGAGGAGTAGACTTCCGTGATTAGTAGTTGAAGGAACAATAGCCTATGGAAGCAGTGCCCCTCAACTACAGGATTTCCTGTCTGATGCCTGCTTCTTGCTGCAGGAACCTGACCCAACTTTGCAAGCACGCTGGCGGTGGTTACCCAGCCCTTCATGACAAGCACTCCTTCATGGCAAGCACTTCACTGGGGTGTAAATAGGAGTCATCGTGAACCTGTGCTCAGTGAAGAGGTGGCTGGCCAACTCCTCCATGCTTCACCAGCTCCTGTAGGTCTGGGCTTATCTCAGAGTGAACCCGGGTCAAAGCAGGTGTTCTCTCCTCTGAGTGATGGTGGCGTGTCATCTTCTGTTAGTCTTTCTGCTCTCAGACCTGACTGTTACTTGTGAAAATCACAGGCACAAGGCAAGGTAGGAAAATACACTTGCATGTCTAGGGTGGTGGGGCAGCCTCAAAGTAAAAGCATAACCCACATTTGTCTACTTTCTCTCTGCTCCAAGTCACATACCCAGCAGGGACTCTGAAATAAGAGCAGCCCAAAGAAGCGAGTGACAGGCAGGCCTAGAGATGGATGTGTTCATCCCCTCAGTTAAAGCTGCTTCAGACAAAGCTGATTTCTACTGTGATTTTAAATGGTAAAAAAAAAAAAAAAAAATTTTTTTTGGCTACGTTGTGTCTTCATTGCTGCATGCAGGCTTTCTCTAGTTGTGGTGAGCAGGGGGTGACTCTCTAGTTGTGATTCGAGGGCTTCTCATTGCAGTGGCTTCTTATCACAGAGCATGGACTCAGAAGTTGTGACCCACGGGCTTAGTTGCTCCGTGGCATATGAAATCTTCCTGGACCAGGGATCGAATCCACATCCTGTGCACTGGCAGGCAGATTCTAAACCAGTGGACCACCAAGGGAGTCCCTCTACTGGGATTTTAATCCCATCCTGACACTGAGAAATCAAACCATCACTTTTCTTGTAATAGGGAGAGATGCCTCTGACCTAGGGTGGTGTGTAACAGTTTCATCTGTATGTGTTGTTTTCCCTGGGATCTCCAAGGGCTTGACTGTGGGTGTATTTTATCAGCGGATTCACATTTCCATTGTGAAGCAACCCCTGTGTCCTGGGTTACTTGCCCATCGAAGTTCCAGTCGGGCGACCAGACTGACAGAGGGAAAAGGAAATGGTGAGAGAGGTCAGACAGAGTGCGGTCAAAGGCCAAAATGTTTGGCAGAGACAGGAAGTGAAATGTGGGTTTTGGAAAAAGAGAGTCATTAAGGTGTGAGATCTTACTTCAGCTAACGGTGGAGCAAGAGTATGTGTCATGGGAGGTGAAGCCATTGTATCAGAGGGTGGGTCAGAAGGTGGGAGGAGACGCACAGCTGGGGCGTGGAAGGGGCGGGGAGGACACCTGCGGAAGTGTGTCAGCCTCATTCTGGAACTAACACACACTCGAAGCTTTCAGGCCAGTTTGGGGACCTACCTCAGGCAGTGTGGAGGAGGCCCGTGGGCATCTGTCTCGCTCTCTGGGTCTCGGTTGTCACCCTGCACAAGCCGAGGCTGGAGGGGAGAAGTTCCAGGTCCTCCCAGCCCTGCAGCAGGTGGGCTCTGCAGGGTTCCTTAGCGGGAGACTGCAGACCCCAGTGATCCCTTGCACCCTTCCCCCGCAGACAGTGTGAGCTGATGCCTTACCTGTGCGCTGCCCCCCGCCCAGGCCTCCCTGCTCCCAGAGCCCCCAGCTCTGCCCCCACTGCTTTCCCTGGCACAAGAATAGACCCACGCAGTCTGCCCTGAAGATGCCGAAGCTGCTTCAGTCCCAGGACCTTGGCAGTGTCTTTCCTTCACCTGGGGCACTCTTGCCCTGGTCTTTAAAGGCTCCTCTTGCCTTACAGTTTTCAGTAACAAAGATTACCTCCATGAGGCCCTTCCTGAGCTCCACCCAGCCTTGGTCTGGTCACATCACATTATCCTGCTATATTTTCTCCCTAACATTTATCACAATCTGAAGTCTTCTTTTTACTGCTGCTCAACCCCTTGTCTCTTGTCTGTTTCCACAAGAGTCTGTACTTTGTATGCCAGCTTCTGGATCCGCACAATGCATCTACACAGAGGTAGATGCTCAGGAAAGAGATGAGTAAACACCTCTGCTTTTTACCCTCTATGGCGTGCATAGCAACTAAGACATTTTATAAATGAGAAAAAGTTATGCAATGAGCCCTTGTTTGTACAGAGCTCTTTGTATATATTATTTCATTGATCATTTAATCCTTGTGAAAACTCTACTCTGTAGATACTATTAGGATCCCTTTTACAGAGGAGGGTGTGGATCATTATAGAGGTGAAATCCTTGCTGAAGGTTACACAGCTACGAGCCCTGAAGCCTGGGTTTGAACCCAGGCAGTCTGACTGCAGAGCTGGTGCGGTAAGTTCATGCTATTCAGTCACCTAAGCCAGTGCTTCTCAGACGTTAAGGTGCTTATGAATCACATGGGGATCTTATTAAAATGCAAGATCTGATTTAGCAGGTCTGGGATGGGGACCTGAGATTCCATGTCTCCAACAAGTTTCCAGCCAGTGCTGCCTGTCCATGGAAAACACCTTTCAGGAAGGAAGGGAGAGATGGAGGGAGAGAAACTGAGACTCAGAAAGGTCAGGAGGCTTTCCTTAGATCATGCATCCAGTTCATGACCAGCCAGTATCCTGGCTCCTAGCCCAAAGCTCTTCAAGCAACTCAGAAATGCTAAGGATTTCAAAGCATGTACACATCTTCAAAGACCCTGTGCAGAGAACATAGTCACCTGAATTAGAGATTGCAGAGGGGCCCATGATGATGGCCTGTGCCCCCTGCTGATCATGACCAGGGTACCTGACTACAGCTGGGCTTCTTCCTCTCCTGTGGCAGAGGGCATGGGGGGGAGAAGGGACTCATGGAGATTACACACTTCAGCACCCTGAGTGTATGTGCTCAAAGAAGGTTTGGAAATTCTGGGAGACCACTCTTGTCTCTCAAAATAAGAACTGTCATGCCCAGGACAGAAAGTGCTGCTATCTTGGGTTTATCAAGTTTTCTCTGGCTGTTCTAGAGTTTGCCGATACACTATTTATTACTGGGAACATCAGCTCATTCAGGGCTGCTTCTACCCTTCCCCTGTCTTCCCCGTTCCTGTCTTCCTCACACAGAGGATTCAGTTCCTAAAGACTTTTATGCGTCCATCTGTTCCCCTTCCCACCCAGCAGAAGTCCCTCTGGAAGATGGTCATCCATCCTCCAGTGGAACACACAGTGGGGTACTCAGGACCTGCAAAGCCCTGTCTGCTCTAGGACAGCTCTTATCCCGAGAGGGACTTAACGCTATGAGCTGGAGTCACTTTTCCAGAAAAATGTCACCCACTAAGGCTACAAAGATTAGGAAAAGCCCATAATGTCCTTAAAAGTGAAGGGCTCGCCAATTTGTAAAGTGATGTTTTAAAAACATTTATCTGTGATGGGTACTGTGCTAGACATATTCACAAACATGTCACCTTGTATAATATTACAAGCACAGCCTGAAATGTGTAGTGATCAATCCCCCTTTTGTATAAGGACACTGAGACTCAGGAAGAGATTAAGGGACAAGGCTCAAGACAGACAGCTAACATCATTGCTATTACATCATAGCTGCCCATCCTCATTCTATCCCAAAGCCTAGTAGATAGTTGAAGAACATTCTTTCATGGTTGTCTCCTGTCCTGTTTTTCCATTTTACAAACTAAATACTCCAGTTTTCTTTAGTCTTTCTCCCCAGTTAGTGCAACCAAATTCCCTGGTGGCTCAGATGATAAAGAATCCACCTTCAAAGCAGGAGACCTGGGTTTGACCCTGGGTTGGGAAGATTCCCTGGAGGGGAGCATGGCAACCCACTCGAGTATTCTTGCCTAGAGAATTCCATGGACAGAGAAGCCTGGCAGGCTACAGTCCATGGGGTTGCAAAGAGTCGGACATGACTGAGTGACTAACACTCATTTTTCATTAATCAAAGCCATGCTGTGAGCCAGGCACCCAATATGGAGACTGAATTCATTTCCATAAAAACCCTAAGACATCTCCATTTTATAGATGAGCAAAATACTGGAACTAAGAGAAGTAATTTGTCCAAAGTCACTTAATTAGTAAGTGACAGAAAGTGAGGATTTGAGCCTGGACTTTGTAGACTGAAAATAAGAAAAATGTTGGGATGGAAGGAGAACAGTGAGAATCAGTTGAGAAATGATGCAAACTTGGAAGTTCTCCCATCGTAACTATTGTGTTGTCAGGCGGGGCCTCCCTAACTGAATAACCTCACACTAAGGGAGAAGACTCTTGAGAGTCCCCTGGACTACAAGGAGATCCAACCAGTCCATCCTAAAGGAGATCAGTCCTGGGTGTTCATTGCAAGGACTGATGTTGAAGCTGAAACTCCAATACTTTGGCCACCTCATGCGAAGGGTTGACTCATTGGAAAAGACCCTAATGCTGGGAAGGATTGGGGGCAGGAGGAGAAGGGGATGACAGAAGATGAGATGGCTGGATGGCATCACTGACTCGATGGACATGGGTTTGGGTAGACTCCAGGAGTTGGTGATGGACAGGGAGGCCTGGCGTCCTGTGATTCATGGGGTTGCAAAGAGTCAGACACAACTGAGCTACTGAACTGAACTGAAATAGATCTTCAGGGGGAACTGAATCTGCGGAGAGGAGGGACTTGAGTTATTGAGGGCTTTGTTGGTGAGAAGGTTGTTTTTGTTTAATCACTTAAGTCATGTCTGACTCTTTGCAACCCCATGGACTATAGCCCACCAGGCTCCTCTGTCCATGGGATTTCCCAGGCAAGAATACTGGAGTGGGCTTCCATTTCCTTCTCCAAGGGATCTTCCCAACCCAGGGATCAAGCCTGCATCTCCTATATTGGTAGGTAGGTTCTTTACTGTTGAGCCAACTTCACACCAATTCTAAGTACTTAAAAAAAAAAAAAAACAGCTTTATTGAGATGTAATTGACTGCATCTATTTAAGGTATATAATTTTTAGGCTTTGGCATATAAATATACCCATGAAACCATCACCACAATCAAGATATTTTAAATATATGTCATAAATCCAAAAGTATGGCATCCCCAGTAATGAATGTTGAGGGTTCTGAACTTAATGGAGGGTTCAGTATAAGGACTCAGGAAGGGTGTCAACCATCTCCAATCCCTGGAAAGTCTTGAGGTAGCCTTAGACCTAAGGTCAGTTGTTGTCCAGATCTGTAGGACAGATCTCCAGCCTCCCTCTGCTTCTAGATGTTTGTGCTACTTGACAGTTTTCTGACTTATTTTGACCTTGAGGCCAGAGCCCATGGCTCCAGCCCTGTTTGGCTTCTCTGGATTCCTGTAAACCTTTCAAGAGTAAGTTAACTATCAAGTTCTTGGAGTTGAAAAATCAAGTAAAATGGAACCCAACATGGCTGGTCCTCCAGCTCAGTGGTCTGTCTTCAGGGTTTTGGATTCAGTAAGGATAAGGTGGCCCATCTGAGTCTCCAAGAGGATACCCAGGAGATAAGAGGCACTGGGCCAGTGTCCACTTCCCATCTTCCTGCTGCCCCTCCTTCCTCACCCTTGCCTGCCAAAGTCCCATCCCTAAATACACACTGTGTTAAGTCTTGTGGATTCTGGTTGAAGGACTGATTGCAGAGTCTTGCTGCAGGATAGGTGAATGGCCTAAATCCCTCTTTACTCTAAGACCTTTCACCTTCCCCCTCTGGTTGAAGTCATCTCTGTCTGCTCTAAACTCCCAGAAACTATCCATATGTCACCAATATCCTTCTACCCTTTGAAATATAATTATTAACTTTCTGGGTTGTATGCTTTCTCAGGCATGGTCCTGATTTGATCTGTCTTTGCATCCCATGTGGTGTAGTACACGTGGTAGTTGTTGAACAAATGAATGAATGGCCCACCTTGTCCTTAACCTCAGGGAAGAGCTGTGCTTACACAGGACTCAGAGCTGAGCCTAGCGTTATCCCAGTGTCTCTCACACCAGATGACACACGTGGAGTATCAGTATATTACACCCCAAATGTGATTCTCACTCAGGTGATATAAATAGAGCCAGAAAAATACACACACCATCTCTGCACACTCTGTTAACTCTCAGCAAGTGTGAAGCTTAGCTTGACAGGCTTGGCTCACAGAAGGAAACGTACTGCTGTCACTTAGGTGACTGCTGTCCGGAGACTGCCATAGCTGGTGAGGCTGTCTCCAGGGAGACGTGGCTCCCAACTTCTGTGGTTCCAAATGAGCCAGGGGAGAATAGGTAGCTGAAGTGGGAGAAAATAGTTCTGAGCAAGGAGATGGGGGGTGGGGGGTTCAGCAACTAGGATCCCGTTTGGAAAGAAGTCTACAGAGTCCTGGTACTGTGAGCCTGCAGTCTGATTCCCTATCCAGAGATAGATAGGGAAAGACCCAAGTTGATTAGGTGCCTTAGGTCACTGGAAAGGAACTCGTACGTGGATTAGGCAAAATTTAGTTTGAAGTATAGGCATGACTAGATTATGGTTTCTCAGACTTTTAGATTTCGGGGATCAGTGAAATTTCAAGAATAAATTTTGGGACTTCCCTAGTGGTCTGGTAATTAAGAATCGACCTTGCAGTGCAGGGGACGTGCATCCAGTCCCTGGTCAGGGAACTAAGATCCCACACCCTGTGGAGCAACTAAGCCCATGCGCCACAACTAGAGTCCAAGTGCCACAACAAAGGATCCTGCACAGTGAAACTAAGACCCGTGGTAGCCAAATAAATAAATAATTTTTTAGAAAATGATTAATGCATAAAATCAGGTGTTCACTTTTAAAATATTGCTGATTAAATACATTATACAAAAATGTGAGCTATCATCCTTTTACAATTATTCCTAAAAAGAAATGGCAACAACAACAATAATAGAAACAAAAAGATAGTTGATAGCCATGCTTGGACAGCTGTCTATCTCAGCTAACATTTACTGAGTGCTAATAGTATGCTAGGCACCATTCTAAATATTTTACTTTCATCTCGTTTGACACCATACATATTATATCATTTACATTTTTCCTGCCCTACGAAAGGAAAATTTCATCATGGGCCAGCGGCACCAGTTTATACCCGAGAGTTCAGAAATCACTAGCTGAGAGAACTTTTAGAGGTCACTTACAGCCCTAGGAGTCAAACTCCTATGAATCTTCAAGCTTCTGCCTGGTGCAGAGGCCAGTACAAGATCTTTCAGGGTAAACTCTTGAAATAGGATCCAGATCACAAAGACCTTCCTCTGACAGTCTCTTTGAGACACAGGACCCAGGGAGTTCTGTTCCCAGTTGCAACTGAGACTTGCAAGCTTGCAGCTTTTATCGACAAATGCGGTGACCCAAGTAATTCGCCATCCAGCCAAAGATAAAATGCTTCCAACTACATTTTTGGGTCATGAGAGATGAAGGAAAAGCTACCACTTTTGCAAGATAGGTTCTTTTCTCCCTTTCCCTGCCTGTAGTTTGAAAAGCTTAATATTCCACTATCATGTTTCACAATGAACATAAACCAGATGGCTGAAGCCAAAGGAAAAAATGCTGGGTTGAGTAACAGGCTATGAATTAAATAACTCTTAAACAGCCATGTAAAAAAATTCCTAAGTGTTTCCTAATTTCTGGATTGAAGGAGGCCTGAAATTGAAAGAGAATATAAAGGACCTTAGGACACTGCATGGGTGGAGGCTTCCCAGCTGGCTCAGTGATAAAGAATCTTCCTGCAAATCCCCCCATAAGAGATGCGGGTTTGATTCCTGGTTGGGAAGATCCTCTGGAGTAGGAAATGGCAACCCATTCCAATATTCTTGCCTGGGAAGTCCTATGGACAGAGGAGCCTGGCAGGCTACAGTCCATGGGGTCACAGAGTTGGACATCACTGAGCACTCACTGTGGACACTGCCTCTAGACAGAAGGTCCTGCTTCAGATGGGCAGCCAGCAAGGTCATCCATTGCTAAGTCTCCCCAGAGATCAGACACATCTTCAAAAGGAGGAAGCAAGTGGGAGGCACTGTTGTTTATTTTTCCAGTGCTTAACAAATCAGCTCAAGGAAACCCAATGTCAGGCCTAGACATGAAACACTATGTTTTGGGAGATAGTGTTTTAATATCCAAATGGAAAAGGAGCTAGATTCAGGATAGCATGTAGTTTGAGTCCAGGCAAACCTGTGCCCTTTCTTCCCCTCAACCACCTTGCTTCCCTGAATAGGAAAGAAGGATGCAGTTGAAACTTCCTATTATAGATAGGATGCCACAAAAAAAATTTCAAACTACTTATTCCCAAAGAACCAGATTTGGAGGGAAACATGAGGAAGCATACGTAGTAGAAAGAGCATTTACGTAAATGTAAGAAGAACTTAATCTGAAGGGCAAGTCCTAGCCTCTATATCATGGACATTTAGACTCATGGGGCTGGAATGTTTAAACTCTGGTGGGGGATGGGGAGCCCTGGAGAGCAATAACTCTATTTTCTATCAGTTTTGTGAGCCTTGGGTAAGTCACTTTTTCCTGAGTCTCAGTTTCCTTATCTGCAAAATGAGGATACCCAATCATTAGAAAAGACCCTGAATGGAGCTGCAGGAGTTGTTTGTATATTTTTGAGATTAATTGTTTGTCTGTTGCTTCATTGGCTATTATTTTCTCCCATTCTGAAGGCTGTCTTTTCACCTTGCTTATAGTTTCCTTTGTTGAGCAAAAGACAACAAAAGGAACGCAGATGTATAGAATAGACTCGTGGACTTTGTGGATGAGGGTAAGGGTGGGATGATATGGGAGAAGGGCATTGAAGCATGTTAACTGTCATGTGTCTAATCAATCGCCAGCCCAGGATTGATGCTCGGGACTGGTGCAGCGAGATTTCCGGGGGGGGAGGGAAGTGGGAGGGGGGTTCCGGAGGGGAAGCATATGTAAACCCATGGTGATATCATGACAATGTATGGCAAAAACAATAATAAAAAAATAATAAAAATAAAAAAAAATAAAAGTAGTAGCTGACAAAAAAAAAAAAGAAAAGACCCTGATGCTGGGAAAGATTGACAGCAGGAAGAGAAGGGGACGAAGAGGATGAGATAGTTGGACGGCATCACTGACTTAATGGACGTGAGTTTGAGCAAGCTCTGGGAGATGGTGGAGAACAGGGAAGCCTGGTGTGCTACAGTCCATGGGATTGCAAAGAGTAGCAACTGAATGACTGAGGAACTGAACAAGTCCCACTTTACAAAGGAGGAAATTAAGATCTTAGAGATTCAGCAACTTGGCCAAAGTCACAGCCCAGTAAATATCTTATTTTGAAGCCTGTGCTCTTCTCCCTAAACCACACCAAGATGAGCTCATAGGCACTGAAATGCTTATAATGAGCCAGGCGCTCTGCAGTCATCCCTGGTGGCTATTAGGTACAGACTTCCATCTGGCATGTGCAAACAGACATGTCCACCCACTTCTTCACATGCCCATGAAGACACTCACACCAGACAGTGCTTTAGAAACAGAAGCGTGTACCTACTCTGACCAGCATGAGAATACTTCAGGAATAAATGGACAAGTCCAGGGACTCTCCCTTAAATCCAGGCTTTGCAGTGGCTCTAGCCACAATCGTGGGTCATGGGCAGTTGTTCATTCTTCTTCTTTTTAAAAATATTTATGTATTTATCTAGTTATTTATCTGGCTTCACTGGGTCTTATTTGCAGCACAAGGGGTCTTTTGTTGCAGTGAGCAGGCTTCTCTCTAGTTGTGGCTCGTGGGCTTGTGACTCCAGAGTGCTCAGGCTTAGTAGTTGCCATGCTGCGTAGGGGATCCTAGTTCCCCAACCAAGGATTGAACCTACGTCCCCTGCATTGGAAGGTGAATTCTTAACCCCTAAACCTCCAAGGAAGTCCCTCTAATGCCAGTTCTGATCTTTCCAGCAGGGGTGACATTCACTTTGCTCTGAGAGAAGCCTAGTCCAACCATCCTGCCTCAGAAATTAGTTCTTTCTAAGAGGTTAAAGCAAACCATGTCTGCTCTGATTGATCATCCTTCTGGGGAGGTCTGGGAAAAGAGTGTTGACTTTGAGGAAATGATAAAGACAGAGTGGACTCCTGGTCTGCACCCAAGGGGGCAATGCTCATGCATAATTAGTGGAGTGCTGATAGCACAAACCATTTTAAAGAGCAGTTTAAAGGAATCTTAAAGCCATTCATAGCCTGGGACCAACACTTCCATTGTTAGGAACCTATGCTAAAGGGATAATCAAATAGAATGACCAAAAGTTTGTGTATTAGAATGTATTCATGTATGAAGATGTTCACTGCAGTTAAAACACTGGCACAAACATCCCAGAATAGGAAAGTGACTAATTAAATTACAATTCATGAATCCATACAGTTGAAATATAATGCTGTTAGTAAAATAGGTTACAAAACACTTTCATGACTTAGATAAATGCTCTTGATATAAAAAGTAAAAAGACTGCAGAACTATGTTTATAGTAAAATCTCTGTGTGTGTACACATACATACACACACACACACACACACACACACACACACATATATACACACACGTGTGTGTGCTCAGTCACTAAGTCATGTCCAACTTTTTGTGACCCACAGACTGTAGCCCACCAAGCTCAGACTCTGTCCATGGAGTTTCTCAGGCAAGAATACTGGAGTGGGCTGCCATTTCCTTCTCCAACACACACACACACACACACACACACACACACACACACACACACACACGCATATATAAGACTGAAAGGAAATTTTACAGATCTTCATTTTTTTCTGGGCTATTTTTGTCCCTGTTTTCCAATTTTGTGTAATATGTATAACTTCTATTTTTTTAAATGCTACTTTTAAAATCATTGAAATATCTAGTGCTACTTGTCTTTAAAAGGCTTCTCCTTTGCTTGAGTAACTACAGGAACCTCCCAACTGTCCCTGTACCCCACCCCATTCCACTAGATTCCCAGCCCAGTCTCTACTGTCTCCAGGGTTGTCTTCTCTGACTCCAAGCTGATCAATTTAATACTTTTGGTCCAATATAGGCTCTGGCTACCTGTTGCCTTTAGACTGGAAGGTTGGTCCAAACTCCTTTGTATAGTTTGCTGTTCAACCACACAGGCCAGACTCTCAGATCTTCTGGCCTCAGGCGTGGTCTTCCCTCTGCATGGAACACCCTTTTCCCTCCTTCTCTGCCTAGGAAAGCCTTCCTTGCTTTGAACGGCATGCTCAGAAGTGAGCCCCTCTGGGAAATCTTACCTGTGAATCCCAAGCAGAGCTGGTTGCTGTTGGCTCTGTTCCCAGAGACTTTGCCTATAGCTCTGTTTTAGCAAATACAATTTATCATAATAAATATATTTTAATATCTCTTGCTGCCCCTTCAGCTTCCTCCCCATATAAGACCATATGATTATGAGGATGAAGTCCGAGACTCATTTATCTTGGTATGCCTGGTGCCTGGCACAGAGTACTTGTCGGGTGATGGATAGATAGAGAAACTGATGGGACAGAGCTAGACCAGAGGAGGCAGCAGGGAGTCCTAAAGCCAAGGGGTTGTTGTTCAGTTGCTCAGTCATGTCCAGTCACTCAGTCTTTATGACCCCATGGACTACAGCACACCAGGCTTTCCTGTCCTTCACTATCTCCTGGAGTTTGTTCAAACTCAAGTCCATCGAGTTGGTGATGCCATCCAACCATCTCATCCTCTGTTGTCCCCTTCTCCTCCTGCCTTCAGTCTTTCCCAGCATCAGAGTCTTTTCTAATGAGTCAGTTCTTCGCATCAGGTGGCCAAAGTATTGGAGCTTCAGCTTCAGCATCATTCTTTCCAATGAATATTCAGGACTGATTTCCTTTAGGATGAACTGGTTTGATCTCCTTGCTGTCCAAGGGACTCTCAAGTCTTCTCCAGCACCACAGTTCAAAAGCATTAATTCTTTGGTGCTCAACCTTCTTTCGGAGAAGACAATGGCACCCCACTCCAGTACTCTTGCCTGGAAAATCCCATGGATGGAGGAGTTTGGTAGGCTGCAGTCCATGGGGTCGCTGAGAGTCGGACACAACTGAACGACTTCACTTTCACTTTTCACTTTCATGCATTCGAGAAGGAAATGGCAACCCACTCCAGTGTTCTTGCTTGGAGAATCCCAGAGATTGGGGAGCCTGGTGGGCTGCCATCTATGGGGTCGCACAGAGTCAGACACCACTGAAGCAACAGCAGCAGCAGCAGCAACCTTCATGGTCCACCTCTCTGAGAGTCTGGCTTGTGTGGTTGAATGCCAAGGAGACAATCTGTGTAAGATGGTGGTGAACTGACTTTCATTCCATTGCAGGCAAACAGACTTAGGTTAGCCAGAAAATGTGCAGTTTTCCATCACTGGAGTAGGTGAATGTTTGGGATAGGAGGATGGCTTCAGAAGAGGGGAGATACTTCCCTGTGTAATAGGGGTTGGACGCTGTCCTTCTTGTTGACAGCAGGGTGGACAAGGGAACCTCTGCCAGACGCACACTTCAGTGAGTTGTCCAAGTAAGCAGGGTAGAGGGCCCTCTCCTCCTCCCCAGCCCACTATGATTCTGCTATAGGCCGGCTGGGTTTCCATGTCAGCTGTACTTCCAAACCCAGATCTAAAGTTTGAACCTAAAGGCCCGCAGATGAAGAAGACTATGCTGAGAATGCAGCCAACTGCTCACAGAGCCCAGCAGGGCTCTTGGCTCCACAACACTCATTAGCATCTTAAGTTCACATAAATATATAGGAGGCCTCGCCTGGGAGTCCCGGAGGCCCTCACAGCCAAAGTGAAATCTCTCCTTCTTTGCACCTCCCCCTGTGTCTTCTGAGCCCAGCTGACCCCCAGAGCCCAGTGTGGTGTGGCCATTCTCCAAAAGGAGCACTACAGCTCATTTTCGGGGTGAAAAAATAGACATTGGGTCCTTTGGGAGACCAGCTCTGTTCTGCCCCTCCCCTCCTTGTGGTGGTCCAGAATCTCTGAAGACCAGAGATTTCCCCACTGTTCCTCTCTCAACACAGATCCTGGACACTAGACGGCAAAGTGAACCCACAAAATGCCTGCAGGATAGCCCAGGCTGGATGTTGCAAAATGTAGGGCTGCAGGAGTGAAAACACTTGGGGCTTTTTGTCCTTAAATGGCCCCCAGTCTAATGGAATATGCAAAAAAAGAGAAGGAAAATCAGAAACCAGAAAGCTGAGACACAATACAACCGCAGAGAGATGAAAATGGAGAAGATAATCAGCAGTGTGAGAAGCCTATAAACTCCCAGGAAGGAAATCTGACTCCATCCAACCTCAGAGCTTCTTGGAGGAGGTGAATTTTGACAGGAGAAGGATGGAGTTGGCAAGGGAACTGACTGCTGCATGGAGATGGCTGATTGTGTCCCCCCACACCTAGGGGCCTTGCAGGGCAACTGGAATGGCAGGGGAAAAGCAGCTCCAGTTCACAGACTCCCAGGAATAACTTCCTCTCATTCCAAAGTAACTAGCCCAAGTACCACAGTTGTTTCCAAGTCTGGAAGGGAAGACGGGCTTTCAGAGAAAAGCCAGAGAGTGAAGTCAGTGGAATCCCTATGTATATGGGGGAGAGCCTGGAGTGGGTGGCTATCCCTCAGTGCTTTCTGCCCAGCTGCAGGGTGTGGAACTGTTCTGCCCTGGCCAAATGTATGACTCTGCTTCTGCTGCTTGGTCTGCATAGAAAGCACACACACGCTGTAGTGGACTAGAGGAGGGCGGTGGACAGAGTAGGAGGGGGACATTTTGATGGCAGGTTTCCAACCTCTGACAGCATTTTCTGCTCAGATTCTTTTTTGGATTTTTTCCTCTTTCATAGAGTATCTTACTATGTGATAGTATTAAATTTAATTACATATTTGATACACACAATTTTGAAATAAAATTACCAGTATTATTACCAATAGGTAGACTACTGTTAAGATTTATTTAAAACTCTGTTTTTTCACACAATATATTCCACTAAATACAAAAAGTCAAAACCTATGTGGAAAACAAATTTTTGAGTGTTTGCTTGTGTCTCTAACTTGATATACAGTTAGGTTCGTGTTTTCACTTTGTTTTCATATTTTAGGGCCTTCACTTCTAATCTCTTTCATCCTTTTCTAAACTTTTTATTTTCTGTTGGAGTATAGCCGATTAACAATGTTGTGATAAGTTTCAGGTGAACAGAGAAGGGACTCAGCCATACATATACCTGTATCCATTCTCCCCCGAACTCCCCTCCCATCCACACTGCCACATAACTCTGTCAGCTCAGATTCTTTGGACGAGGTTTCTCCAGTCCCACTCGCTTTGCTGACCTGATGGCCCCAGTGAGGCTAAGAACAGGCATCCTGCTTTCTGAGGCATCTTTCACTCTAGTCATCTATCCGTCTTTCTTCCTTGGGCCTAAGACAGCCCAGGCTCTGCATCTGCTTTTCATGGACCACCATCAGCCTGCCCATCCACAGCAGACTCTCCTGGATGGGGAGGGAGGCAGGTTTCACAGGCAGGGAGGTGCTTTCCTGTCTCTGAGGTCTTCAACTTGAAGTCACAGCAGGTAACACTGGAAGAATCCTTAGGGGTCATTGATTTCAAATCACACCTCAAGATCCGAGTAAAGAGTTGACTGCGCTGAAATCCGTGATCATCTCCTTGTCACCATGGTAAGAGGTGGCACAGAAGGGAGTCTACAGCACCGTGTCTGACTTTACACCCCTTCTTTCTGACTTGAATGTGATGAAACCTAGAATGAGTTTTTGACCATCTCTAAGGGTCTGTTTCCTTAGCTACCAAAAGGAAAAAAAGAAGATAGTAGTGAATAATAATTCACCTTTATAGAATGACCTGCAAGATTGTTGATGATAAGAGCACTCACTTACTGAGTACTAACTGTGTGCCCCTGCTGTGCTGGTATCACTCCACCAAGCCCAGCACTGTGCCCAGGAGATGGTCATTTTTCTGTAATTGTGACCACACACAGACCCAAGTCATTGGTGCTGGTCATAGAAATGCCTTTCCTTTGCTTCTGAGGTGGTGGAACCCCTGTGGTACCCAGTTTCTAGAGGTCAGAGGGCCTCAAAGCAGAAGAGCCGTTTGCATTCAGTCTGAGCCTAGCTTGCTGACCTGTCCTCCAACACTGGGGAAAGGTCCCCAGCCTTCTGGTCCAAACACAGCCTGCCCTCATCTTATTTAAACAAGGCCACGGAGGCAGGCAGAAGGCCTGTGGTCGGGGAGCAAGAAACAAGGGCTGTTTGGGATTCCATGTAGACTCTGGGCTATTGAAGCTGTCAGGCTGATACAGAAGCTCTGTCAGGCTTGTAGCTCTTGGCATTCTGGCTGCTTCCCCATGATGACCATTTATAGTCAATCCCTCTGAAGCAAGTGAAGCCCTGGGACTGGGCAAAAATGATGAAGCTGGAGGAGAGGCACCTGGCCGAGGGAAGGCGGGGGTGGGGTGGGGTGGGGGTGGGGGTCATTTCAGACATCTGCCCACCTCCACATGCTACACGGTCCCAGAACCTGGCCTCAGCTGCTCCCCCTTTAGGCCTGAGATGTAAGAGCAAGCCAGTGCTGGAAGGGAGTTGAGAGGTGGAAGGGTTTGGATGGATTGAGGCCACAAATCATGGATTTTTAGAGAAGTGTTTAGTTTGTTCTGGCTGTGTTTGGCGGCATGTGGGATATTAGTTCCCTGACCAGGGGTCAAACCCACACCCCCTACATTGGAAATGCAGAGTCTAACCACTAGGCCTCCAGGGAAGTCCCTAGAGAGTTTTGATATAGGACAAGCCCATATGGTTTTGTAGTAAGAAGTTCAGTCCCTATGCCCCTTGAAATTTTCTTTGATTTTCCCTTAAAATGTAATTTAAGATGACTTTTTTTTTAAATAATATTGGGAGTAGAGCACCTTTAACATTGCTCAAGAAAGAGAAGGATGGCTTCACAGTGTCCAAAGTCTAGTTTGGTTGGTAACCTGTGACTTCTATTGCTGTGATTTCCATGGTGTCTGCTTCAGAGAGGGCACTAGATTACATGGGTCTTAGGTAGACCCCGTGCTCTCCTGGTGACTCTGATGGTGAAAGATTAAGAGGCAAGTTTGGAAACAGTCCTGCTGAGTCAGGGTTGGGTAACAAGGACACTCCTCAAAGCCAGTGTGTGAATTTTGCTCAAAAGATGGAAAACTCCAAGTAATGGAGCTTGCTGGCTGCTGAGACCAAAGGAAAACAGTACTCTAAGGTGGTCACCATGGGTCTACATGCATGTGTCGGAATGCAGACTGATAATAATGATCTTGTTAGCCATGATAGGGGTATGGGTGGGTGGGGGAAGGATGGGCAGAGACAAGGGATGAAAAGGAGCATTGATAGTCTTGTCTTAGGTACCAGATGCTGGCTTGGGAGCTTTATATACACTAATTTATTGCTTATTTATTTAAAACATTTATATATACTAATTTATTGCTTATTTATTTGGCCGTGCCAGGTCTTAGCTGCAGCATGTGGGATCTTCAGTCTTCTTTCAGTTGCAGCATGCAGAATCTAGTTCCCTGAACAGGGATCAAACCTGGGCTCCCTGCTTTGGGAGCTCGGAGTCTTAGCCACTGAACCACCATAGAAGTCCCTACACTAATTAATTTCTCAATGTCTATAGTGAAGTTAAGTGGGCCTTTGGCAACATTACTGCAAATAAAGCTAGTGGAGGTAATGGAATTCCAGTTGAGCTATTTCAAATCCTAAAAGATGATGCTGTTAAAGTGCTGTACTCAATATGCCAGCAAATTTGGAAAATGCACTTGTGGCCACAGACTGGAAAAGGTAGGTTTTCATTCCAATCCCAAAGAAAGACAATGCCAAAGAATGTTCAAACTAGTGCACAATTACACTCATCTCACACTCTAGTAAAGTAATGCTCAAAATTCTCCAAGCCAGGCTTCAACAGTACATGAACTGTGAACTTCCAGATGTTCAAGCTGGTTTTAGAAAAGGCAGAGGAACCAGAGATCAAATTGCCAACATCCGCTGGATCAAGAGAGTTCCAGAAAAACATCTCCTTCTGCTTTATTGACTATGTCAAAGCCTTTGACTGTGTGGATCACAACAACCTGTGGAAAATTCTGAAAGAGATGGAAATACCAAACCACCTGTCCTGCCTCCTGAAAAATCTGTATGCAGGTCAGGAAGCAACAGTTAGAACTGGACATAGAACAACAGACTGGTTCCAAATCGGGAAAGGAGTACATCAAGGCTGTATATTGTCACCCTGGTTATTTAACTTATATGCAGAGTACATCATTCGAAATGCTGGGCTGGATGAAGGAAAAGCTGGAATCAAGATTGCCAGGAGAAATATCAATAACCTCAGATATGTGGATGACACCACACTTACGGCAGAAAGTGAAGAAGAACTAAAGAACCTCTTGATGAAAGTGAAAGAGGAGAGGGAAAAAGGTGGCTTAAAACTCAGCATTCAGAAAACTAAGATCATGGCATCTGATCCCATCACTTCATGGAGATAGATGGGGAAACAATGGAAACAGTGACAGACTTTATTTTGAGGGGCTCCAAAATCACTGCAGATGTTGACTGCAGCCATGAAATTAAAAGATGCCTGCTCTTTGGAAGGAAAGCTATGACCAACCTAGACACCATATTAAAAAGTAAAGACATTACTTTGCCAATAAAGGTCTGTCCAGTCAAAGCTATGGTTTTTCCAGTAGTCATGTATGGATTTGAGAGCTGGATTATAAAGAAAGCTGAGTGCCAAAAAATTGATGCTTTTGAACTATGGTGTTGGAGAAGACTCTTGAGAGTCCGTTGGACAGCAAGGAGATCCAACCAGTCCATCCTAAAGGAAATCAGTCCTGAATGTTCATTGGAAGGACTGATGCTGAAGCTGAAATTCCAATACTTTGGCTGCCCAATGCGAAGAACTGACTCATTGGAAAAGACTCTAATGCTGGGAAAGATTGAAGACTAGAGGAGAAGGGGACGACAGAGGATGTGATGGTTGGATGGCATCACTGACTCGATGGACATGAGTTTGATTAGGCTCCGGGAGTTGGTGATGGACAGGGAAGCCTGGCGTGCCGCAGTCCATGGGGTGGCAAAGAGTCAAACATGACTGAGCACCTGAAGTGAACCTTAAGAGGTCAGTTTTAATCATATTTTGCAGATGAAGAAACTAAGGCTTTATGCCCGTATTACGTGCAGGCTCAGTCACGTCTGACTCTCTGTAACCCCATGACTGTAGACTGCTGAGCTCCCCTGTCTTTGCAATTTTCCAGGCAAGAATACTGGAGTGGGTTGCCATGCCCTCCTCCAGGGGATCTTTCTGATCTAGGGATCCAACCTGAGTCTCCTGCATCTTCTGCATTGGCGGATGGATTCTCTACCACTTTGCCACCTGGGAAGCCCTCCTAAGACTATCATGGAGGCCAAATAACTTGCTCAAGTTTTCAGACTTAGCATATGATGGAGCTGAGATTCAAACTTCTTAATACTCTATCAGGGCTTTTTAGCAGCTGAAGGTTAGTTTCTTGTTCAGGACACTCCCATAGAGGGTGTGGGAGGTACACATGCTCAGGAGGCCAGATGACAGACCAGAAGTGGCTGCAGTGAGTATTAGGATCCTTCCATCAGGCTGAAGGATCTGAGATGCCATCTCCAGTCTAAAGAGGTGCCTGTAATCAGAACAGCCTGTCCCCTGCACACTGTGGAATTCATTCTTCTGGGTTTTTTTTTTTGAAACTTTTAAAGATCATGACCTTTCTGTGATGACATCCTTTATTCTTTGGCTAAATGAAAACATACTTGGTTATGTTACAACATTCTTTGGGTAGCTTCAAATCCAAGGATTCTGAGGTCCTGTTTTTATTACACTGAGGAGTTTGTTATTACATTCTAAAAACCTTTTTTAGTGCAAACTACAAATTCATTCATTAATCCAAGTTTATTGAGTCATTGCTATATGCTTGACACTGGTTCAATACTGGGAACAGGAGAATGACTAAGTCTGTGTCTTCCTATTTGAGGCAGATATATTAGTATATGCCAAAACATTAAAACAAAGCATTGTACAAATAGCTATTCTCACTCAATTGATTTTTCATTTATTTAAAAAAATAAATGAGTTCACTGTGAGACACTATGTTAAGTAAGGGAAAAATTATGAAGAGTCAAATGGGGGAAATAGATGAATAAATAGATTAATTATATAGTACAAAGGGGGATAAAAGTCTATAAAAATTAAGGGAAGTTTTTGGTTGGCATGTTACTATTGATCTGCCTAGAAGTAAATGACTTAGTACTATCCATGCAAAAGAGTAAGCACTTAATAAATGGGAATATATGTTGCTGTTATCATCATCACTATTATTTTTCTTTTAGTAAGCATTTGGTGAATTAATGTGGATTTTTCATATAAAATTTATATCTGGGCAATATTGTTATCTCTCCATTTTACAAGGAAAATTTTACAAAAATATGATTTAAATGGATCTACCATATAATGATTTGTAGGATTCAAAAATTAAGCAAATACTCTGGTTCCCTGGAACCTACAGCTAGTCAGTAGGCTGGTCCACTCAGTCTTAATGGAAACTGATTCTGACTCTACCCTCAACCCTTTATGGTCCAGCCCTCAAAACATCTGATGTTATTGTCATATCTTCTCCTTCTCCTACTCCCTGTATTTAGGAGGTTGCTGAGTCCTCATAACCTGTTTTGTTTTTTTTCATGGCTGCTACCATCTTCTGCTAATATAGCCTCCATTCTCATGAGCAGCACCTCACCAGAACTTCTGCCAATTACTTCTCAATCTGGCAGTCACAGAAAGCTTTATTTTTAAAAATCTTATTGGAGTATAGTTGATTTACAATGTTGTGTAGGTTTCAAGTGCACAGCAAAGTATTTCAGTTATACATATACATATATCCACTCTTCTTTAGATTTTTTTTCCCATATAGGTCATTACAGAATATTGAGTAGAGTTCTCTGTGCTATACAGTAGGTCCTCGTTAGTTATCTGCTTTGTATATGTGAGTGAGTATATGTCAGTCCCAATCTCCCAATTTATCCCTCCCTCCTCTTACCGTCTGGTAACCATAGTTTGTTTTCTACACCTGTAATTCTATTTCTGTTTTGCATATAGGTTTCTTTGTACCCTTTTTTAGATTCCACGTATAAGCAATATTTGTCTTTCTCTGTCTGACTTATTTCATTTAGTATGACAATCTCTAAGTCCTTCCAGGTAGCTACAAATGGCATTATTTTTATCTTTTTTTATGGCTGAGTAATTTCTAATGTATATATATATCTCACATCTTCTTTTTCCATTCCTCTGTTGATGGACATTTAGGTTGCATCCACATCCTGGCTATTATAAATAGTGCTGCAGTGAACATTGGGGTGCATGCATCTTTTTGAATTAAGAGTTTTCATCTCTTCTGGATATACACCCAGGAGTGGGATTGATGGATCATATGGTAGCTCTACACTGACAATGAAAGACCAGAAAGAGAAGTCAAGGAAACAATCCCATCTACCATAGCATCAAAAAGAATAAAATACCTAGTAATAAACCTCCCTAAGGAGACAAAATACCCATTCTTCTCTAACATTGCTATGCATGCAGATCACCTGGAGCTCTTGTTGAAATGCAGATTCTTTTTTTTTTTTTAATAAAAAAAAGCAGATTCTGACTCTGTAGGGGTCAGACTGGGTCTAAGGTCCTCCCCGTCTAACAAGCTCCTGTTGATGCTGGTGCTGCAGGTCCCTGGACCACACTTTGAGTAGCAAGCTGTCTGCTATAATCTCAAAGCCTGTCAGTGACCTTCCCTTCTCTTGCTCGGGCCCTCCTTCACTCCTCTAGGTGAGATGCATCCTCCTCAGTGGCCTCCCCACCCATACATGCTACTTCTACCCCATCCTATGTGCTTCTTCAAAACTCATCTTCTCAAGATATGACTGCCCCCAGCCTGCTCCCCTCCAAATATCTTCCGTGACTCACTGGCAAACAGAACACAGATTTCTCCAGCTGCAGTGAAGACCTATTTCCCCAGCTCGAAATGATCTAGAGAGTGCTACAACCCTGGGCTCAAATAGGGTCATTTATGGGACTTCCCAGGTAGTCCAGTGGTTAAGACTTCACGCTTCCACTTCAGGGGGCACGGGTCCAACCTGTGGTTGGAAACTAAGATCCCACATACTGTGTGGCCATAAAGAAATAAATAAATGCACTTTCATCTTCCCTGGTGGGGTCCCCCATCTCTCTCTCTCAGCAAACCTCACAGCGTCTCACAGGGCCTTGCTCCCAGCCAGCCTTCAATCCTCTCATCCCAGTGCCTGAGAGATCTGTTTCCCAGTTCCTTTTAATGGGACTCTGTTCCATTTGCGTTATTTATGCTCCTATATTAGTTGTGTTTTCATGGTGGTAAACCACCTCAAATCCTGTTTGGAAATTCAGTTTAGTTCATTTCAGTCGCTCAGTTGTATCTGACTCTTTTCGAGCCCATGGACGGCAGCATGCCAGGCTTCCCCGTCCATCACCAACTCCCAGAGCTTACTCAAACTCATGTCCATCGAGTCGGTGATGCCATCCAACCATCTCATCCTCTGCTGTCCCCTTCCCCTCCTGCTTTCAGTCTTTCCCAGCATCAGGGTCTTTTCCAGTGAGTCAATTCTTCACATCAGGTGGCCAAAATATTGGAGCTTCTGCTTCAGCATCAGTCCTTCCAATGAATATTAAGGACTGATTTCCTTTAGGATGGACTGGTTGGATCTCCTTGCTGTCCAAGGGACTCTCAAGAGTCTTCCCCAACACCACAATTCAAAAGCATCAGTTCTTCAGTGCTCAGCTTTCTTTATAGTCCAACTCTCACATCCATACATGACTACTGGTAAACCATAGCTTTGACTAGATGGACCTTTGTTGGCAAAGTAATGTCTCTACTTTTTAACATGCTGTCTAGGTTGGTCAGAGCTTTCCTTCCAAAGAGAAATTTTTTTAATTTTCATGGCTGCAGTCACCATTTACAGTGATTTTGGAGCCCCTCAAAATAAAGTCTGTCACTGTTTCCACTGTTTCCTCATCTATTTGCCATGAAGTGATGGGGACCAGATGCCATGATCTTAGTTTTCTGAATGTTGAGTTTTAAGCCAGCTTTTTCACTCTCCTCTTTTACTTTCATCAAGAAGCTCTTTAGTTCTTCACTTTCTGCCGTAAGTGTGGTGTCATCCACATATCTGAGGTTATTGATATTTCTCCTGGCAATCTTGATTCCAGCTTGTCCTTCATCCAGCCCAGCGTTTCTCATGATGAACTCTGCATATAAGTTAAATAAGCAGGGTGACAATATGCATCCTTGATGTACTCCTTTCCTGATTTGGAACCAGTCTGTTTTTCCATGTCCATGTTTGGAAATTGGTGAGCTAGAAATCAGAAATAATCAGCTGCAAGAGTAGACATTCAGGAAATATGTGTTAAAGGAATAAATGGGTGGTTACTTCAGGGCCAAGAAAAGAGCAGGCTGCTGTCTGCTCTTCCCACTCCTTCCTGCCACTGGCCCTTTTGCACCTCTGTCCCTCTAAATGTGCAAAACACATCTGTCCCCCACATCCCACACCAAGCCTATTGAATCAGATGGTTCTCAGATTCTTGTGTGTGTGTGTGTGTGTGTGTGTGTGTGTGTGTGTGTGTGAGAGAGAGAGAGAGAGAGAGATAAGCACCTGGAGGGCTTGTTAAAATGCAGGTTGCTGGGTCCCAGAGACAGTAGGAATGGGACCAAGAATTTGTATTTGTAACAAGTCCCCAGACAATGTTGATGCTGCCCTGAAAATGACTCTTGGACCACTGCTCTACAGGTGAGGCCCAATCATTGTGTATCTAAAGAAAAGAAACCACAGGGACTTTCCTGGTGGTCCAGCAGTTAAAACACTTTCCCACTGACAGCATGTGAGTTTGATCCCTTGTCAGGAAACCGAGATTCCGCAAAAGAGAACAAAGAAAAGAAAAGAAACCACAGAACCTCTTATGGACTGAGTGTGGCTGGTTTAGCACATGGTAGGGAGTTTGCAAATATTTAATGGATTAAGGGCTTCCCTCATAGCTCAGTCGGTAAAGAATCTTCCTGCAATGCAGGAGACCCAGGTTCTATCTCTGGGTTGGGAAGATCCCCTGGAGAAGGAAATGACAACCCACTCCAGTATTCGTGCCTGGAGAATCTCATGGACAAAGGAGCCTGGCAGGCTACAGTCCATGATGTCTCAAGAGTCGGACATGACCTATTGACTAAGCCACCACAAATGGATTAAATTCTTTGCTCCAGGATTTCTCTGATGGTCCAGTGGTTAAGAACCTGCCTGCCAGTGCAAGGCATACCAGTTTGATCCCTGGTTTTGGAAGATCCCACATGCCTTGGGCCAGCTAAGCCCGTGTGCCACAACTAGTGAGCCTGTGCCTTAGAAACCATGCTCCACAACAAGAGAAACCACTGCAATGAGAAGCTGCCACAACTAGAGAGTAGCTCCCACTCCCTGCAACTAAAGAAAGCCTGTGCACAGCAACGAAGACCCAGCACAGCCAAAAATAAATAAATTTTTGAAATCCTAATTGAGTTTTAAAAAATTGTATATATATATTTTTTTTCTTTGCTCCATCCAGCTTAGTCATTACTTCCCAAATAGATTATATGTCACTTGCAGTTAGAGACCAAGGTCTTCAACTACTTCCCTTACAAATTCCATCAGGCAGAACCCAGGGCTAGGCACCATGTTTGCCCTCCAAACAGACTTTTGAGTGAGTAGCAACCTTATCCTGCCCCTTGTCAATATTGCCGTCATAGGAAAGCCAAGAAACCTCAAGTTACCTGTCTCAACCAATTGATACAGGCAAGCTCAAAGTATTTGAGCTCAAATACAATTTTGTATCTGCCGTACAAAGTTGGCAAGCTCTTTGTCACCTTCTTGAAGCATTCATGCCCAAGGCGTTTGTAAGGTGAGGAAGCTTCTAAACAGGAGAACCACAGCAGGTCCCTGCCATTCTCTGCACTGGGAAATCAGTACATCAAAGCCCTGTCTCTAACCCAAACCATCCCAAATAACTCAGCACCATTCAACCCCGTGTTCACTAGTTTCTGGTGTTGCGTATCTGCTGTGCTCTGATTTTCCCTTATAATAAACAGTCCGTGTCACATGAGCCAGAACTTTGTTGTTGTTGCTTAGTCGCTAAATCATGTCTGACTCTTTTTGACCCCATGGACTGTAGCCCACCAGGCTTCTTGGTCTGCGGGATTTCCCTGGCAAGAATACTAGAGTGAGTTGCCATTTCATCCTCCAGAGGATCTTCCTGACCCAAGGATTGAACCCACATCTCCTGCATTGGCAGGCAGATTCTTTACCACTGAGCCACCTGGGAAGCCCAGAGCCACCACTTGGGAAATTATAAAAACCTATAGAGAAGCTACTCAGCAAAATCTGCTTCTAAGGACTGTTCTTCCCAAAATGTCAGTATTTATTTACCTTCACAGGCAAGGAAAAATTAAGTTCATGAGGGTATAGCTGGACTGTCGAAATAAATTCTTATCACCAGCGTCTGCTTTGTGGTTCTCAGAACATTTATAGCTTGTTATAAAATCATTCATTCAGGCAAGTGGTCTTAATAACAAACAAGTGTGGTAAGTTTAAGGAAAAAAATGGATGAATTCCTCAATTTTTCCCTTTTGGGCTAGAAATTGAAGATAATTTTTTGGAATAATAATTATTAATCAATTGAGAGTATTTTCAGAGAATTATGGAAACACCTGCTCCTCCTCACAGACTCAGGGCATCCCATCCCTCCTCTGGGGTCCCCACACTGTGCCCCCCCCCCACTGTACATGTCCCCAGCACAGCCCTTTACCTCACTGACTTGTCACGTCAGCTGACAACCCCTACTCTGATAAGCATGAGACAGTTATCTCAAGATTGAAGCAGAAGAGAAGCTAGTGTAAATTAAAACAGATGCAGCCTACAAATTTTGAGCATCCATTTCAGCATCCAGCACACTCTATGTTCTTGTGCTCTCGTTCAGATGTGACACACACGCAGATGATCCCCATGTCATTTGTTGTCTGCAGTGTGGGGGCCCCAGTGAGACAGCAGGGACACCATTTACTGTTCTCACCCACTGGGTCTCTGTGTCTCCCTCCTCTTCCCTCTCCTGCCCAGGCTCACTCCATGAGGCGGGGCATGCAGCTTTGTCTGCACAGTGGCCCATGGGGAGTCTGGTAGGAGAACTTCCTGGAAGGTTCATAGCCAAATATTTATCTTCTTATTGAAAGTACCTGTTAAAACTTACCAGGAGAGACTGGGTTTTTGCTGGGCTTTCTTGTTGCTGTTATTCAGTCGCTAAGTCATGTCCGACTGTTTGTGACCCCATGAACTGCAACGTGCCAGACTCCCTCTGTCCTCTGCTATTTCCCTGAGGTTGTTCAAACTCATGTCCCTTGAATCGGTGATGCTATCTAACCATCTCATCCTCTGCCACCCAATTGTGCTTTTGCCTTCAATCTTTCCTAGCATCAGGGTCTTTTCCAATGAGTAGGCTCTTCCCATCAGGTGGCCACAGTATTGGAGGTTCAGCTTCAGTTGTGCTGGGATTTCTGGACACTGTTTTAATCATTTTTTAAAATAACACATCCATCCATATTTCAGCACATTCATTTCTTTAATGCTTTGACAGATCTTTCTTCCTTCCACATTTTACAAATGTCTTAGCACCAGGCCTGCATGGCAACTACTTCATAAACTTCTTGAGGGAACAACTGTCTTTTATATTTGAATCCCCAGTGACTAGTATAGTTCCTGGCACATAAAGGAGCTCAGAGAATTAAATACAGATAGCAATAGTCATAGCTAATACTCACTGAGCATTTTCCCTGTGCCATACACTCTGAAGCCCTTTATGTGATGATCTTACTGTGACCCTCACAGCTACCCCAGGGGCTGTGGATTACTAGCCCCACACCTGGTAGATGGAAACAGCATCTACCAGAAGAGAGGGAAGTAACTTGTTCAGGTCCAACAGCCAGGAAGTGGTAAAGCCAATTCTGAATCCAGGTCTGTCTAGCTCCAAAGCCCCTGTGTTCGACATTGCACAGAATGAGGACAAGAGTGAAACTAACCTTGATTTTGTTGTTCAGTCGCTAAGTCATGTCTGACTCTTTTGTGACCCCATGCACTGTAGCCCTCCAGGCTCCTCTGTCCATGGGGTTTCCCAGGCAAGAGTACTGGAGTGGGTTGCCATTTCCTTCCCCAGGGGATCTTCCTGACCCAGGGATCAAACCCACATCTACATAGGCAGGCAGATTCTTTTACCACTGGGCCACCAGGGAAGCCCTAATCCTGGTTTTAGAGACTGAATTATTCAGGTACTCTATTGGCTTTGTGATTTATTGCAAAATTAAAATCATATGCCTAATGGCATAACATATATAAGAATAATGAATAGTGCCTTTTAAAAAGGGAGATGGTGAGGCCCAGCTAGGAGACTGGGTCCTACCAAAACAGGCAGGTTGAGCTGGCATTGTCCCTGAAGTCCAGCAGCATCCAGAATGTCTGAATTCTCCACCATTGTTCTTGCTCTTAGTCTCCTCCAGGAGAGAGGCATTTTATTAAGACTGCAGCATTCCATTATGTAGGCATGCTGAGAGTTAGCTAGCTCTCTCATTAAAAGGGATGGCTCTCTCTGATTGATGAGGCGGTGGGCTGTAATTGGAAGGGCACTCCAAGGCTGAGAAGCAGTACGTGACTTGCCTAAGATTTCAGGGCAGATCTTTGGTGACTGATCGATATTAGAGCCCTCGTTGCCTCACCCCGTCACCAAGGGCACTCTCCCTTCCCCCACCTTCCTACCTGATAAAGCCTGGCTGGGTATCAGAGTTCTAGCAAAGTGGCAGAGAGTGCTTTCAAGTGGGCTGAGTGATGGAAACCTGCCAGAGCAGGCCTGGAAAGAGGGCTGTCTGTGAAGAAGGGGCCACGTAGGAAGGAGCAGGGAAAAAAATCATTTAATGAAGAAACGGTTGCGGGGAAGGAAGTAGTGCAGAGCTGGAAGAGGTCAGGATCCCCTGCTGAAGAAGCAGTGGCTTGGTGCTCTCCCCCCAACCCCAGACAGGACAGTCTGCACTGAAACCAAAAGCCAGAGCTCCAGGCTCTGCTCCATCATTCACATGCACATCTTGTACACTCAGGCAAGTGACTCAGCCACTGGGCCTTCACTTCTTCTTTATCCTGAGAAAGAGAGCTTGTCCTGGGGCATTTCTGAGACATCCTAGCTCTAATGTTCCCGGATTTCCTGAACTAGGATTATTTAAAGTTAGGCCTACTGTCCTAAGCCTTCTCAGACATTGTGACCTCCTCTCCCAGTTCCTCTTAATTTTATTTTAGAATAAGGAACCAGCTGATAAATTGGTCCAAGGTATTTAACATCTGTGATTCCACCACTCTCCTGGCTGCACTGGGTCTTTGTTGCTGTATACAGGCTTTCTCTAGTTGCGATGCATGAGCTCTACAGTAGTTGCGGCTCACAGACCCTAGAGCACCAGCTCAGTGGTTGTGGTGCACAGGCCTAGCTGCTCTGTGACATATGGGATCTTCCCAGACCAAGGGTTGAACACCTGTTCCCTGCATTGGTAGGTAGATTCATCGCCAATGGACTATCAGGGAAGTCCCACTCCTAAAACTCTTAAACATTAACTTGGTCATAAACTTCAGCACTCAATAGAAATATTAACCAGAATAATTTGTTAGCAAAATAAAAAAGATCAGGGAAGAGAATGTCCAACTAGTGATATTTGAGGAGGTTTCCCCTGGAGCCATATGCAATAAGCCGTATGCACTTTTGCTGGGAATGCTTAGCAAGTATTTCTGGGAGGAAGGAAGCATCTTTTGGGATTTGATTGGCAGGCAGATTCTTTACCACTGAGGTAGCTGGGAAGCCCCCTAGTTCTCTGACCAGGAATCAAATCTGTGCCTCTTGCATTGGAACCTCAGAGCCCCAACCACTGGACTGCCCAGGAAGTCCCAGGAAGCTTCTTCTAAGAGTTCTCCTGGGGGATGAAACATAGCTTGACCCACAGGTGAAGTCTCATAAACGATGCGTCTTTCCTTCAGTTATTATGCAGAATGCCCTTCGGGTACTGCCTGGCCCCAAACAGCCCTCTCCCTTGCTTTTTGTATCAGTCATCTGTTGCTGCATTTAGAAGCACCTGCCCTCCAATTAAGTGACTTAAAACAACACGCGTTTCTTATTTCACAGTTTCTGAGGGTTAAGGATTCAGAAGAGGCTTATCCAGCTGGTTCTGGCTTGGGACCCTGAGTTTGCAGTCAAGCTGAGGCTACAGTCATCTGAAGGTTGGCTGGGGCTGAAGGATTGATCTGCTTCTTTGGTATGAGTTAGCTCAGGCTAATGTGATAACAAAATATCACAGACGGAGTGGCTTGATATTTTGGCTAAGAAACACATTTGTTTTTTCTCGGTTCTGGAGGCTGGAAATTCATGATCAAGGTGCCAGCAAATGGATTTCTTCTGAAGGCTCTCTTCCTTGCTTGCAGATGGCAGCTCCTTACTATGACTTCACCTTTCTTTGGTACATGGTTACAGGGAGGGAGAGAGGAGGAGATGGAGAGAGAGGGAGGGATATGTGGTGCGCATGCTCTCTGGTTCTCTTCTCAAAAGGAAACTAATCATTAGCCCCCCACCCCCACCCCATGACCTCACTTAACCTCAATTACTTCCTTAGAGGTTTCATCTCCAAATGGCCATGCTGTGAGGGGAGTTAGGACTTCAGTATGTGAATTTGGGGGACACAAACCTTCAGTCCTCAATACCTTCCAGGATTGCATATTTACATGATGCTGGTTGTAGGCAGAAGGCTTAGTTTCTCCCCTTGTGGGCTTTTCCATGCACTATTTATCATCCTCATGCCATGCCTGTGTTGCTGAAAGAGAGCAATCCAAGAAAGCAAGATAGAAGTCACCATGAGTTGATGACCCACTCTTGGGAGTCACACACCATCATCTCTGCAAAACTCTGTTGCTTACAGAGACGCTCTATTCCATGTAGGAGGAAACTATACAGACACATGTCAATGCCATGAGACCAGTCATTGAGGGCCAGAGCAGGGAGGCTGGCTGCCGTGTCTCTGAATGAAAAGACATGATGAGATGGTATCAAAAAAAGGACATATGTTTTTCAAACCCACAGACTTGGAGCTAAAGTCAAATCCTAGCTCCACACTTGTGAGTTCTGCAAAGACTAAACCTCTCTGAGTCTGTTTCTCCATCAATAGGCTAATATTACTTTCCTCATAGGAGGATTGTACTAAATGAGAATAGATTTGCTGAGTTACAAGTCATGATCATCAACCAAATACACTTTCCCTTCCCAGTCTTCTCTAGTTTCTCACCACCTTGCTATTCCCACTTTCACTTCCGCAGATTTCACATGCTTTTCTTGTACAATGACAACACAGACACAATCAGGATTCTAGAATTTCAGAGTTAGGAGGATTTCTGTATCATCTATCTAATAATCCCTAACTTTTTTAACCCCCAAAGTTCTTTCTGTTGTCTTTCTCCCAGTGAGACCCATATTTGGGATACTTTTGATCCCTCCAAATTACACTAACTACATAATTCATTTCCATTAAATTCATCAAAGGCATATGTAACTGCTCATCAGAACTTCTGATCAGTGAGAGACCATAAGTGTTTCCACACTGAGTTATGATAATGTCAGTGAAAGCAAAGCCATTCTCATCTTAGAAGCCCAAAAAGATGAAAGGTCATTTAGATTAGTTAATGATAGAACTAGGACTCAAACCTGGACCTCCAAATTACAAACCAATTGATCATTCCCTAAATCTAAGTTGTTGCCTAATTTATCTGATGTGCTATGCTCTACTTCATGATATCTGACGTGATAAAAGAAGTGTGGTACCTGTCAGACTAACATGATAAAAATCCAGGATAAAATATCTACCTTCTCAAGGCTCCAATTCCATGAATAGCACAGATGCGCAAGACCTCCAAACCCACAGTGTGGGCCCATTAACACCCCAACAGGCCATTGTTTGTGTGGCCTCCGTGGAGGGCTGGCCCACTAATCCATATGCCTGTAAGTTCTAGGGGTATTTGGTCAGCACTTTTGGATAGGGAGCTAGTTTTCTGTCTTCAGATTTGCTGTTCATACTCCAATCACAAAGAGAAACTAGCTTCTCACTAACAGACAGAACTCAAGTCAGGATAGAGCAGTGACATCCTCCCCAACACCACCACTGTGTAGAGGAAGTGTGGGAGGACTTGGGTCTGCATGATCTCTGTCTTGCTGTGGAGAGTGAGAGCTGAGGCGCATACGGGCTCCGTATTCATCTGGGGTGAGCCAGCATCCCACTGCCGTACCTTGAAGCTTTTGGGATCTTAGGTCCCCCACCCGGGATTGAACCTGGGCCCTCGGCAGTGAAAGTGTGGAGTCCTAACCACTGAACTGCCAGGGAATTCCCAAGACCCACTTTTTGCCCAAAAGGTCGGTATATGCCAACTGTTTAATTCCAGTACCATCTCTGAAAAGGAAAAGAACCAAAGGAAGAAAAGGCACAAAGAATTAAAGAGGAATTTTCTCAGCCTAGAGGTGGAAATAATAGTTCTTGTGAACAATTTAAGTGGGCCAATTGTTTAAAAACAAATACTTCATAAATATTGTTATGCTCACATGCACATATAGGCTATTTCATATATGAATTCTATATAAACATATATGTTCACTCCTCTTTTAGTTCACAGTAAAGTTCTTTTTGATTGTTCCTCTGATTTATTAGCTGGTATAAGGAGAGAGGACATTCTATTTTCCATACTTGGGCCAAAATTTTAAGTGGGCAAGGTAGATCTCTGGAGACAGATGTGGTCATGGCAATAGGACTCAAAGGAGAAAAGCTGGCAGGAGAAAAATGGAACTTCAGAGAAAAAGATCAGATAAAAGTTTTCACTTGTGCCTTCCTCCGTAAAGAGAAAATAGCTGAAACTCTTATTTGCTCAAACCCTGGAGGCAGCTCTGTGCCTGGAGAGAGGAGAGGCGTTCAGTGTTCCAGACGATGGGCAAGCTTGAATGTCAGTGCTTCCTGCAACACGAGCCCGGAAACCTTGGGAGCCCCATCAACACTGGTCCAGGGAGATGCTTTAATGTCAATTACAGTTAATGTCATTGCTCTGTACTCTCTCAGCCAGATGCGTTTCAAGGCAAGAGATTTCGTTTCCTAGAGAAAACCTTTAGAAAAAAGAACAAATGTCCTCAGTCAACTTCCTTTGAGGGCAATCTGTATCAGCCCAATGGCTGAAACACTTTTTTCAACATGCTTCCCCTTCGGGCATTTCTTATACAACCTCTGTGTTCCAGGTCCCTCATTGGACCCTATCAAGTATGTGTAACAGAAGACGTGGTCCTGAACTTTCAGAATGCATGATCTGGTGCGGACATAAGTGATATACAACATGAAAAGATACAGAGGGAAAGATATAGAGGAAAATGGAAAAATGACAAAGTACTTGGCAAATAAAATTCCCTAGTTAGAGCTTTGGAGAAAATCAAAAGTGGCTGCCCTTCAGGGGCTCCATCATGGGAGGATTATTGTGCTAGGCCTGTCCTAACAACGTACCACATACTGGGTGATGGAAACAACAGAAATTGATTTTCTCATGGTTCTGGAAAGCTGGAAGTCCAAGACTAAGATATCTGCAGGATTAGGTTCTTCTGAAGCATCTCTCCTTGTCTTACATATGGCTGTCTTCTCTGTCTGTCCTCATATGCCCTTTGTACCTGTCTAGGGAACCTTCTTTTATTTTTCTTCTTTGTTTTTATGCTCTTGGGAACCCCTGACACAGTCTGTAATCTATCTTTTGGGTTGATTATTTTTAGGTTCTTTATGAAAAATTTGTGTATTTGTTTTTGACTGCTTAGGTCTTCATTGCTGCATTCAGGCTTGCTCTAGCTGCAGCAAGCAGAGGCTGCTCTCTGACTGCAGAGCATGGGCCTCTCATCGCGGTGCCCTCTCTTGTTGTGTAGGCACGGCCTCAGCAGTTGTGGTGCACCAGCTTAGCTGCTCCGCCGGGCATGTGGGATATTCCAGGACCAGAGAGAGAACCTGTGTCCTCTGTATCAGCAGCAGATTCTTAATCACTGGACCATCAGAGAAGACCCCTCATCTTGTTAAAAAGATACCTATAATGTTGGATTAAGGCCCTTCCTAATGACCTTGTTTTAAGTCAGTTACCTCTGTAAAGACCCTATCTCCAAGTACCTTCACATTCTGAGGTACTGAGGGTTAGGACCTCAGCATATGAATTTGATAGGACAGCATTCAGCCTATAAGAGGGGCTGTCTAGTTTAGAAGAGGGGACAATTCACATACATGTGAAAAGCTGTGTAAGTCTATTAATTAGGCAGCTGTTCTACATGCCAGGTATATACTGTTACAGGAAGGAACTCAGGAGATGGAGAAATTGCCATGACCCTGAATGGTTTGAAGAGGTTTTTATTTCTCTTAACTTTTTATTTTATATTGGGTACACTGGTTCCAAATAGGAAAAGGAGTACGTCAAGGCTGTATATTGTCACCCTACTTGTTTAACTTATATGCAGAGTACATCATGAGAAATACTGGGTTGGAAGAAGCACAAGCTGGAATCGAGATTGCTGGGAGAAATATCAATAACCTCAGATATGCAGATGATACCACCCTTATGGCAGAAAGTGAAGAGGAACTAAAAAGCCTCTTGATGAAAGTGAGAGAGTAGGGTGAAAAAGGTGGCTTAAAGCTCAACATCCAGAAAACTAAGATCATGGCATCTGGTCCCATCACTTCATGGGAAATAGATGGGGAAACAGTAGAAACAGTGTCAGACTTTATTTTTGGGGGCTCCAAAATTACTGCAGATGGTGATTGCAGCCATGAAATTAAAAAACGCTTGCTCCTTGGAAGGAAAGTTATGACCAACCTAGATGGCATATTGAAAAGCAGAGACATTACTTTGCCAA
This sequence comes from Antilocapra americana, assembly GCA_007570785.1. Taxonomy (NCBI): domain Eukaryota; kingdom Metazoa; phylum Chordata; class Mammalia; order Artiodactyla; family Antilocapridae; genus Antilocapra; species Antilocapra americana. Next base: position 17,763,453 of record ML663009.1, read on the forward strand.
CAAAGGTTCGTCTAGTCAAGGCTATGGTTTTTCCAGTGGTCATGTATGGATTTGAGAGTTGGACTGTGAAGAAAGCTGAGGACTGAAGAATTGATGCTTTTGAATTGTGGTGTTGGGGAAGACTCTTGAGAGTCCCTTGGACTGCAAGGAGATCCAACCAGTCTATCCTAAAGGAGATCAGTCCTGGTTGTTCATTGGAAGGACTGGTGTTGAAGCTGAAACTCCAATACTTTGGCTATCTCATGCGAAGAATTGACTCACTGGAAAAGACCCTAGTGCTGGGAAGGATTGGGGGCAGGAGGAGTAGGGGATGACAGAGGATGAGATGGCTGGATAGCATCACTGACTTGATGGACATGAGTTTGGAAAACTCTGGGAGTTGGTGATGGACAGGGAGGCCTGGCGTGCTGAGATTCATGGGGTCGCAAAGAGTTGGACACGACCGAGCGACTGAACTGAACTGAATAGGTAGTGAACAATGTTGTTAGCTTCAGGTGTACAGCAAAGAGATTCAGTTATACATACACATGTATCTATTCTTTTTCAAATTATTCTCCCATTTAGATTGTTATCCATAACATTGAGCTGAGTTCCCTGTGCTATACAGTAGGTCCTTTTTGATGATTCATTTTAAATATAGCAGTGTGTAAATGTCCATCCCAAACTCCCTAACTGTCCCTTCCCTCTCCTTCCCTGCTGGTAACTGTAAGTTTGTTCTCTAAGTCTATGAGTCTGCTTCTGTTTTGTAACTAGGTTTGTTTGTATCATTTTTTTTAGATTCCACATGTAAATAATCTCTCAACTATGTTTTTCTTTGTCTGACTTACTTCACTCAACATGTCAATCTTAGGTCCATCTGTATTGCTGCAAATGGCATTATTTAATTATTTTTGATGGCTGAGTAATATGCCATCGTGTGTGTGTGTGTGTGTGTGTGTGTGCATGTGCATGCGTGTATGCGCACGTGCTCAGTTGCTTCAGTCATGTCTGACTCTTTGCAACCTATGGACAGTAGCCTACCAGGCTCCTCTGCCCATGGGGATTCTCCAGGCAAGAATACTGGAGTGGGTTACCATGCTCTCCTCCAGGGGAATCTTCCTGACTCAGGGACTGAACCCACGTCTCTTATGTCTCCTGCATTAGCAGGTGAGTTCTTTACCACTAGTGCCACCCAGGAAGCCTGAATATATATATATATATATATATATATATATATATATATATACCACATCTTTTTTATCCATTCATCTGTTGATGGGACTGAGACAGCTAGAAAGGAAAGTAAGGCTTGGATGAAAGTAGAGGGAGTCTGATGGAGGACAGAGCATTCCAGGTGGGAGGAATAGCATGGGAAATGGTCCAGATGAGGCTGAAGATGTGATCAAAGGATGCTGACTACACTGACCTTGTAAGATTGGAGCATCCATTTTGTAGGAAAGGAGAGGTGAAGAGTTTGAGGAGGTAAGCTGAAACTCAAGTATGGAGGGCTGGGCTGCAGAGAGTGTGTCTCCCACTGAAGGCTTTTAAACCGCATAGTAAAATGAGAACAATAATAATGTATGTTAACAATCTCTTATGATTATTAAGATTTTTCATAAACATTATCCCATTTCCTCACCACAGATATTTAACAAAATCAGCAGGGCATCATTACAACCATCCTACAAATGAGTAAGTTGAAGTGGTGAGTTTAAATTGCTTGACCAGCAGATGTGAGGGCTACAGTCAGAACTGTGCTGTGGGCAAATTAACCTGACAGGCTGTGAGGAAGGCCTTAGAGAGCGGAGAGGCAGGGGGCAGGGAACTGTTAGAAATCCGAACAGGAGTAAAGTTGATGAATGCCTGAATGAGGGGAGTGGTACCAGAAGTGGAGAAATTTAAACAGACATACTATGTTGGTTCTGATTAATAAATAAGCTAAGAACGAATATGCTAAGACATTAGCAAAAATGCCCTTGGGAAAAGTAACACATTAGGTTTTCACCAGGCTTCTGTACCTCAGCAGGAATTAATTGATCAGACTCCTCCCTGACGTGGGTAAGTAGGAGCACGGAGAGCATAAGTGCGCCTCTGTTCCTGTGTGTCTCTCACACGTACTTAGTGTGTTACACTGCAATTATATTCATATATCTCCTCCCTCACCAGATCGTGAGTTCCTCCAGGAAGTGACAGTATTTTATTCACCTTTGCAGGCATACTCAGTACCTAATAAAAGGGTTCTGTAGTTAGAAGGTCAGTGACCACTTTTTGAATGAATGAATGAGAGTGACCCGGTGGGGACACCAGCGCAGAGGAGGGAAAGCACATAAACAGCAAAGGCAAGGGGCCTTGAGGACGAGTGTCGGTGACTTCACATGTGTCCCCAGAACAGCCTGCTCTGAAGCAGGAAAACAGTAATATACCTAACAGACATCTCTGTAAAATCAGGAGACTTGAAGAAAGTGGTTTATACTTTAGGTCACTGCAGGCATCAGCTTTTTTCATGTATGGACTTTTTTGTATAGAATTGCTGGGGAGATGGCACCAGTGATGGGAAATAGCTTATTTCAAAGAACATATTTATAGGCAGAAATCAGTAGTTTCCTTTCCAAGGTCTCAGCCCACCAGTGCTCCAGGGTCCTTCCCCACAAGCTCCTGGATGACCTCTTGTCCTCTCTCCTGCTCTCACCCCAGCTACATCTCAGCAGAGCCCCCAGAACACCTGCTAAATGAACAAATCCACTTTTGAAGAAAGGTGGTGAGAGATACAAACCTCCAGTTATATAATAAATAAGCCACAGGGATGTATTATGCAGCAAACGGAATATGATCAATAACATCACAATAACCTTATGGGGGGACCACTGGTTAGTAGACTTACCGTGGTGGTCATTTCATAGGGGATGCAAATGTCACATCACTGTGTAACACACCTGACTATCATGTTATTGTACATCAGCTATATTTTAATTAAAAGAAAGAAGGGGGATGCAGTGAGAAGGGAGGACCCAGACACTTCAGCACGACTTGTTCTCCTTTCAGTGTCTGTTGAGACGTCCAAGTGGACTGGAACACCTGACCTTCCTTTTTATATCCCCAGGTTATACCTGTGATCAAAATCAGTTGGTTTTAATACATAGATCTTGTGAAAATGACAAAGACAGGTACCAGACAGCCACACCTTATTGTTGTTCAGTTGCTCAGTCATGTCCTACTCTTTGCGACCCCAGACTGCAGCGCGTCAGGCTTCCCTGTCCTTCACTATTTCCCAGAGCTTGCTCAAACACATGTCCATTGAGTTGATGATGCCATCCAACCATCTCATCCTCTGTCGTCCCCTTCTCCTCCTGCCCTCAATCTTTCCAAACATAGGGCTCTTTTCCAGTGAGTCAGCTGTTTATATCAGGTGGCCTTCAGTTTCAGCATCAGTGCTTCCACGAATATTCAGGACTGATCTCCTTTAGGATGGATGGTTGGATCTCCTTGCAGTCCAAGGGACTCTCAAGAATCTTCTCCAACACCACAGTTCAAAAGCATCAATTCTTTGGCACTCAGCCTTCTTTATGGTCCATCTCTCAAATGCGTACATGACTACTGGAAAAACCACAGCTTTGACTATGGTGGGCCTTTGTCAGTAAAATAATGTCTCTGCATTTTAAGATGCTGTCTAGGTTACTCATACCTTTTTTTTTAACCAAGGAGCAAGTGTCTTTTAATTTCATGGCTGCAGTCACCATCTACGGTGATTTTGGAGCCCCCAAAAATCGTCTATCACTGTTTCCATTGTTTCCCCATCTATTTGCCATGAAGTGATGGGACTGGATGCCATGATCTTAGTTTTCTGGATGTTGAATTTTAAGCCAACTTTTTTATTCTCCTCTTTTACTTTCATCAAGAGGCTCTTTAGTTCCTCACTTTCTACCCTAAGGGTGGCATCATCTGCCTAGCTGAGGTTATTGATATTTCTCCAGGCCATCTTGATTCCAGCTTCATCCAGCCAGGCATTTTGCATGACGTATTTTGCATGTAAGTTAAAAAGCAAGGTGACAATACTCAGCCTTAATGTACTCCTTTCCCACTGCCCTCTTATAGTCCTCTATGGGATATGTGTGCCTTTATGAATGTCTAGAATTATAGCCTCACTATTAGAACTGAGAGAATATAATGCTGGGGGGTCTCCTGAGAGCCTCCCCGAGGGTGGTGAGAATGTATTTAAGGAGCAGAAGATGCTGAGGCAGTTGGGAGCTCCCTGAGCTTGGCCCAGAACCAAGCCTGTGGGCGTGGAGAATATTCTTCCCCCGGGAGGGCAGCAGGTGTGAATTGTCAGGCAGGAGGGGATATGCAATGTGACAGGGCGAGGCAGTAGGTGCTCCTCCAGGTGTGTTCATCAGGCTTACTAGGGCTCAGAAGCGGAAGCTCCAAGTTGTCCTTCATCACACGGTCAGGCGCACAGCTCACTTCATCACCAGGGAAGTCCGGCTCTTGGGACCCTTAGCTGCAGCATGAGAACGCATAGTTGCAGTGTGTGGAACCTATTTCCGTGAAATTCGCTCAGTCGTGTCTGACTCTTTGCAACCCCATGGACTATACAGTCCGTGGAATTCTCCAGGCCAGAATACTGGAGGGGGTAGCTGTCCCCTTCTGCAAGGGTTCTTCCCAACCCAGGTCTTCTATTTTGCAGGTGGATTCTTTACCAGCTGAACCACCAAGGAAGCCCAAAAATACTGGAATGGGTAGCCTGTCCCTTCTCTAGCAGATCTTCCCGACTCAGGAATTGAACTTGGGTCTTCTGTATTACAAGCAGATTCTTTACTAGCTGAGCTACCAGGGAAGCCCTGTGATCTATCCAGTTGTCTATCCTGGGCCTCCTGTATTGGAAGCTCAGAGTCTTAGCCATTGGACCACCAGGGAAGTCCCCAAGCTTAATGTTACTGAAAAGCAATGCTGTCCAATAGAAAATGTGGAAGTAGATGTTTTATTTAGCCCTGAATATATAGAATATGGTTTTTCCAGCAGTCACGTACAGATGAAAGAGCTGGACCATAAAGTAGGCTAAGCGCAGAAGAATGGATGCTTTGGCTGCCTGATGCAAAGAACTGACTCATTGAAAAAGACCCTGATGCTTGCTGGGAAAGATTGAGGGCAAGAGGAGAAGGGGGCAAAAGAAGATGAGATGGCTGAATGGCATCACTGCCTCAATGGGCATGAGTGTGAACAAACTCCAGGAGATAGTGAAGGACAGGGAAGCCAAGCATGCTGCAGTCCATGGGGTCACAAAGAATCAGATACAACTTAATGACTGAGCAACAACAATACTGAAGCAGCTTGCAAAAAATATTGGGGAATAGGAACTAGAACCCAGTTGTGCCCCCACAAAGGGAATAGGTTGTCAGAAGCCTCTGCTGGGTTCTTGACATGCCCCTCCGTGGATCTGAAGCGACCACAATGATGAGATGTGGATAGCAGCCTAGAAAGAAGAAATCTAGAATAGTTATAAAATTAATAACTTTTGGAGAGGCTGTGCTGCATGTCATGTGGGATCTTAGTTCCCCAACCAGGGATCAAACCCACACCACCTGCAGTGGAAGGGTGGAGTTTCAGCCACTGGACTGCCAGGGGATTCCCAAATTAATAACTTTTTAAAATTAACTTTGGCTGTGCTGGGTCTTTGTTGCTGTGTGGGCTTTGTTGCTCCATGGCATGTGGGGTCTTTCTGGATCAGGGACCAAACCCCTGTCTCCTGCATTGGCAGGTGAATTCTTACCCACTGAGCCATCAGGGAAGGCCCCAAACTAATAACTTTTATGAATGACTTGGGGGAGAAGGGGAGGATTAAGGAGAAAGGGTTTGAGGGAGACCTTGAAGGGTTTCCTTTTTTAAAAATGAGACTCTAGTTATGGATTAATCTTTGAACTTCATGAAGTTTAAAAAAGATTACTGTGTATCTTATACTATATTGATAAATATGCCTTACCACCCCCTCCCACACCATCAAAAAAAAAAAAAAATTCACCCTTCCTTTCTGTTTTGTGAGGAAATTGAGGTCTCTTGTAGGCAGAGAAATCTAGGAGAGGGCTCCCAGCAGAGGCCGAGAGCCTGAGTGTTTCTGGTCATTTGGGATGGAGGTGGTGGTGGAATTATATTCATAACTTTTTTTTCTCTTTAAAGAGAAAAGCAACTTGCTGCTCTTTCTGCTTTTCTGCTGGGAGATTGGGGGGTCTAGGGTCCTTAGCGCATCTGACTGTGGAAACAGGAGTAAGGCTGGGGGAGGGGTGGGACCGGCGCTCCTTCAGGGTCTGTTCAGTCCCAGAACAGAAGCCTGGCAGCTCCAGCCGATTTTGATTTCTTTGTTTGTGAGGAGCTGGGCCCCTAGCGGGTGGCTGCCCTGGGGCTTGGCCTAACCCCCTTCTGTGAAATTCCGGAAATCTCAGGGCAGCCCCAGGCGACCAGCTGCAGGCTCCAGCAGCTGCTCAGGGAGCCAGGCTGCTGGGTTGGGGCCGCTTGGGATCTCTGGGGACCACTAACCCTGAGACCTCTTGGCCGCCGCTGTCCAAAGCAAACAACCAGCAGATGTCCCCAGCGCGACCTCTGGTGAAACTGTTTATTCTTAGGAGATGGCCATCTCCCCTCTGGGACCCTGCTGGTCTGCCAGCCTTCCTACTCCCTCCCTTCCGCCTCCCTCCCTTCCTCCCACTGAGATCCCTTCCTCTGAATTTGATACCACTTGGTGAACTTTAAAACAAGGGACTGCAAGGAAAATCTAGCATTCCAAACTCATCAATTCCAATTTGATGCTCTAGGATAAAGAAGAGTTGCTGGAAACTTCTCTTGGGCTCCGGGAAGTAGGCACAGGAGGTTTACTTACGCAGTTTGGAATGAGGAGACAAACCCTGTCAGTCTGTATTGATAGCCCGTTACACCTAAAATCAGAAGTCGTTAGCCAGACAGCCCATAAGTAAGATTCCACTTAGGGCTAGTCACTAGTTAAGTTAAACTTTGGACCTACATTTCAGATGCATTGCTTAAAAGTAATAAGCTAGGTCCCAACCACAAACTGTTACCCTGGAAATGAAAACCTATGGGCAGTCATCTTACTTCAAACAATTCAATATCCAGCCTGCATCCCTGGAAAATAGCTTTGACAGACACCTCATTCAGCTTTTTGTCCTCATTCAGTTTTTGGTTTTGTTTTTTTTTTTCCACTGTACTTCTCTCTTGGGATATTAACTTTCAGTCCTTAGCCTTGACTTTACATATATATCGTTTACCAGCTCTATAAATCAGACTGGCCATTTGCATAGAAATACTTTACTTTTGAGACTGTCAGCACAAACATTACAAGGATGTTTGACACGTTTCCCAGGTATTCTGTTGGCCTTGAGGCAAATAGGAGAAAGGAAAATTTTCACAGGGTCAAAAGTAGTTTATTGCTGCCGCTGGATTTATCGCATTTGGCTTCCGTGAACCAAACTCTCCCCTTGCAGTCCATTTGTCACACAGGTAAACAGAGTTCTCATTGTAGAGTATAAATTTGAGCATGTAACATCCCTGCTTACAAACGCTTATGGCTCCCTATTACCTATGCATCAAGGATAAACTCTAGTTTCTTACTAAATCAAGCAAACTTTTCCTGGTCTGGCCTGATCTTACTTTTCCAGCTCATTTCCAGTCACTAGATCCGGGTCAACTCTATGATTAAATTCCTGGAAATTTCTCATCTTACCCTGAACATATTTCCAGGTCATCCCAACAACTCTGGCATTGCTTAGTCCTCAATGATAACCAGAGAGCTCAGAGAAATAGGAAACACTGGAGAAGCTGTTATTCAAGATATAGCTTTCTCCACATCGACTCTCCAAAAAGCTTTCCCTGTTCCACAAATAACTGGGATCGTGAAGTATTTGTCTTTAACAATTCCCTAGTAATTCCTTCGATGAGTTCCTTAATAAGAGCTGCTGCATGCTTGATTGCATCAAATTGTCAAATTGCCCTGGCATCAGAGTGAATCAGCACAGACGAAGATATAAATCATATCTTTCTGCAATTTGCTCGATAAAGATGTTGTTTGTCCTAGCAGAGGCCCTGCCTCAGTACTTAGTTCCACTCCTTCCTTAGAGGTTGCTTACGTATATATATGTCCTCGGTCTCCCTAGAATAACTTTCTTTCCACTTTTGTACTCCTTATAATAACAGCTAAAACATAGTTTATACAATGTGCTTTAAAACAAGCGTCCCTTTGTTTAATCCTTACAAAAACCCTAAAGAGAAGGAACTACTACTATATAATTTACAGATTATAAAACAGGGTCTAGACAAGTTTAAGGAACTCAAAGCCACATAGTATCAATAAAAGGCAGAATCAGGACTCAACCTAACCTAAGCCTGCTCAAGTGACCACTCTCCACACTGTTTTTTACTTATTTTAAGATTCTGGAGAGAGAAAGTTGCAGGCTTGTTTTGTTGTTACTGTCCTTTGTTTGTTTTATTTTGCTCCTAATCTTAAATACAGACTCCCTTGGTAGCTCAGCAGTAAAGAATCTACCTGCCAAGGCAGGAGACTGAGTTTGATCCCTCAAACTCTAGGGTCGGGAAGGTCCCCTAGAGAAGGACACTCCAATATTCTTGCCTTGGAAATCCCATGAACAGAGGAGCCTGGTGGGCTACATTGTCCATGGGGTCATAAAGAATCTGACACAACTTCGTGACTAAACAATAACAATATATCTTAAACACATAAAATGAAACTAGGAGAAGTTAAGAATTTCCTCCATGCCTCAAAATATTCTTTTTCCTATTTATTTTTTAACCTCTATGGCTACTGGGAAATATTTCTTTTCTTTTTTTATCTTTTCGACATGCTGTACTACATGTAGTTTCCAGACTGAGGATCAAACCTGCACCCACTGCACTGGAAGTGCAGAGTCTTAACCACAGGACCACCAGGGAAGTCCCAGGAAATATTTCTTTAAAAAAATTTTTTTATTTAGGACTGTGCTGTATCTTTGTTGCTGCACTTGAGCCTTCTCTAGTTGCAGGAAATGGGGACTACAGTCTAGTTTCAGTATGCAGGCTTCTCATTGCAGTGGCTTCTCTTGTTGCAAAGCATGGGCTCTAGGGCTTGAGGGCTCAGTAGATGTGACACACAGGCTGAGTTGCCCCATGGCTTGTGGGTTTCTTAGTTTCCAGACCAAGGATCAAACCCATGTTCCCTGCATTGGCAGGTGGATTCTTAACCATTGGACCACCAGAGAAGTACCCCCGGGAAATAGTTCTTAATGCAACAGATGGGGCAAGGGAGTTTCTATACCTTTTATGATTGAGGAAGGAGAACAAAGAACTAAAACTAAATGATTGAACTAACTTGGGGGAAGGAAAAACAATCAAGTACTTCCATTCAACTTTGGAATGATGTATATTAGTTTTGAAATACACCTGGGGAAGAAAAACAGTGATTTTGCAGATCTTAGGTCCACTTTTTGTCTCTGTGTGAAGATGGTACACACGTGTGTACTATGATGTGTTCAGAAAAACTTTCAACCAATCTTTAGATTTGTGCACATTTTCTAACTCCTGAACTAGTTTGTTTTTTCTGCAACCATTTTCAACAGCTCAATGTTCATCATTCAGAATGCTTGTTCTACATTCCTCAGCCTGGTACAGGCCATAGGAATGATGCCGGTCATGATGAGTGCTGGCCAGGGAAGGGGGCTCCTTTCTGTCTGGATGAGAACATCCCTTAGGGGACCTCAGCCTGTGTGAAAGAAAGGGGCCCACACTGTTCTTCTCCCCCCTGACCTGCTTCGACGCTATCCAGTCCATACTTAACATTGCTCGAGTTGCAATGAAGTTTTTCATTGTAACTTTACCAAACCTTTCCAGAGGGCAGGGCAAAACTCCAGAGTCTTGATGCCCTTGGATCCACGTCCCAGCACCTCTCAACTGGTTCTAAGAAGCCCTACTCACTTCCCTGTAAGTAGAAGATAGGAACTGATCTTTGTCACAAAAGGGCAGTTTGAGGTCTTCTGGGGCACTTACATCACCTGCATTCCTTTTTTTTAAGCAGCTTTTAAATATATATATCCATTTATTTTGGCGCACTGGGTCTTAGTTGTGGTGCGAGATTCAAGATCCTTTTCTTTTAAAGTTGCTTTATGTGAACTCTTGGTGGCATGCGGGATCTAGTTCCCTGAAAAGGATCGAACCTGGGCCCCCTGAATTGCCAGGGCACAATCTTAACCACTGGACCTCCAAGGAAGTCCCTCTCCTGCATTCTTTTGCTTGGGCTCCAGAGTTTCAAATGTCCAAGACATGAAAACCATGGTCATCTTCTACCCTCTCCCTAACTTTTTTTGCCTCCTTTTCCCTTTAATACATTTCCTTTCTCACCATCTGCATTCCTATAAAGGGAGGGTTCCACTCAATCCTGCTTTAAGATGACTCTTTTCTGAGAGCAGGCTGTGTCTTCTATGTGGGTTCGTGGTTTTGAATACTAAACAAAGAAGGAGACGAAATGCAATCCTTGGCTTTCTAAATTATATTTATTTCTCTAGTATTTTGGGCCTGGAGCTCCCAAGGAGGAATAATGGATGTTTTGTTGAAAAGGCAGGGGAGAGAGGATTAGATGTGAAAGTAATGTGTCTCAGGAGTCAGAGAGCCTGAATTCTAGTCCTAAATTTGCCATTAACCTTAATCAGTGGGACCTGATGCTCAGTTGCCTAATTTATAAGGTAAAGTGGCCAAATGAGAAGTAGTAGTGACCACTAACTCCAAACAACAGATCATAATTCAATTATTGGCTGCGCCATTTACTAGTTGTATTTCCTTAGGCAATTTATTTGATTTTTCCAAGCCTCAGTTTCATCAACTGTAAAATGGGAATAAAAGTTGAAACTCTTTTACAGAGTAGTTTTAAGGATTAAATAAAATAATGTTCATAGAGTTCTTAGCAAGTGCTCAATAAAAGAAGCTATTAGCATAGAAGTTCCACACGTTTCCTCCTACCTCTACATTTTATGATTCTATTTGCTAAAAGTCATTGATTATTAAATTCTTAAGTAATGTTCACTTAACTTGTAGTTCTGTTTTGGTTTTTTTGCTTGGCTGTGCTATCTTCGCTGCTGCATGCGTGATCCTTTTAGTTGCAACATGAGGGATCTAGTTCCCTGACCCTGGCCCCTGCACTAAGAGCACAGTCTTCCCCTGGACCACCTGGAAAGTCCCTTGCTTTTTATTTTTTAAGAAGTTTCCTTTTTCCTGTTTTCCCAAGAATTTTTTTTTATCATAAATGGGTGTTGAACTTGTTAAAATTCTTTTTCATCTACTGAAATGATATTTCTTTTCTCCTTGGCTATACATATGGGTGTTTGCTGCGACTAATTTTTAATGTTAAATCAACCTTATGTTCTGAGGAAAAAATGCACTTGGCCTGATGCATTATTCTTTGCATTTATTGTGTGATCTGATTTTGTGAAGAGCTGACTACATCTATGCTCCTGGGGGATACTGGTCTGATTTTCTTTCTTTTGCATATATGCTTTTCTCTGGTATTCAGGACCACAGTAATACTTAAAATGCGTTGGAAAGTGTTCCTTCCTTCTCTGTTTTCTGAAAGGGTTTGTATAGAATTACTATCCCTCCTTCTCCTCTCCAGGAAAGTTTAGCTCTTTTTTTGTTTTTTTCTGTTTTGTTTTTTTTTTTTTCCTTTTTGGCTGAATGCCGAACTTCCCCAACCAGGGATCAAAAAGCATAGAGTCTTAACCAGTGGTCTGCCAGAGAAACCCTAGCTCTGGTTTTTAAATGTGAAAGAGACTGTTCCTTTCAATTTTCCCCTTCCCTCTATAAAATGGAAAAGAAGTCATTATCTCAAGATGTAGAAAAGTCTAAAAATACAGTTCAAAAAGGGCTTGAATATACATGGAACTCTACTCAATGTTATGGGGCAGCCTGGATGCGAGAGGGGTTGAGAGGAGAATGGGTACATGTATATGTATGGCTGAGTCCCTTTGCTGTTCACCTGAAACCACCACAACATTGTTAATCGGCTATACCCCAGTATAAAATAAAAAGTTTAAAGTTTGGGGGAAAAAAAAAGAAAAGAAAAATCTTAAAAATGGGGGAAGGCTTGAACAAATTAGGGTAAGGTTTTAAAACAAAGAATTCTGCTATAATCCAAACAATATAATTGTGTGGAATATTAAGTACTCCAAGTATAATTTTTCAAGATGGGAATCATATATGTTCATATAGTTTCCTGTACTTTTCCTTTAACATCTCTTTACTTTTATAGATTTTAGTTATATTTAATTGATCACATTTTATATAACTTAATACTGATGATTAAGTATTTTTCTTTTATTTCTGTGAGTCTTCATCACACAATTATAAGCTTCATGAAGGAAGAGACTAATTCTGGTTTTTTTTTTTTTACTACTATCTTCATAAACTTGGCTCAATAGTAGAAAGCTGGCAAGTAATTAATGAATGTGTAGATGATGAATAAATGAATTAATTCTTTCAGATGAGCTTCCCAGAGAATTTGCATGTCCCTCTGAAAACTTAGAGCTTCCCTTGTGGCTCAGCTGGTAAAGAATCCGCCTGTAATGTAAGAGACCTGGGTTCGGTCCCTGTATTTGAAAGATCCCCTGGAGAAGGGAAAGGCTACCCACTCCAGTATTCTGGCTTTGAGAATCCATGGACTGTATAGTCAGTGGGGTCTCAAAGAGTCAGACACGACTGAGTGACTTTCACTTTCACTTTCTGAAAATTTAATTAGTTCCGCTTCCTTTCAATGAGGACTGGTAACAAGCATGGTATGACTACGAAGATGGGTGCAAAACTGTCCTTGCTTAGGAAGCTTAGTGTCCAGTGGGAGAAAAGCTGAGCAAATAGACAGGCACAACACAAGACTCTTAACAGGTGTCTGTTGAGTACTACAGGGAAGGGAATAAGAGAAAGCCATGCTGTTGAGGCAAAGCCACCTGCTTGGGCTGCTTCCATGAAAGAGGAAGAGAGGTTTTCCAGACAAGGGAGGTGAGACAAAAGAGTATGAGCAACTTTTCTCTCTTTCTTTTTTTTTTTTCCCCCTCAGCATGCAGCTTGCAGGATCTTAGTTCCCCAACCAGGGATTGAACCCAGGGCCCTGGCAGGGGAAGTGTGCCATGGAGTCTTAACCATTGGACCACCAGGGAATCCCAAGTGTGAGCAAATTCTGTGTGTGGGTCATAGTCAAGAATGTGTTTTGTCATGTACAGACCCCTACCCCTGTGCCTAGCCTGGTGGGTATTGAATATGTGTCCATATGTAATTGATGCATTTAGGAACGAGTCTTGAGACTTCCCTGGCAGTGATGATGATTTCACCTTCCAAGACAGGGTGTGCAGGTTTGATTTCTGGTCAGGGAGCTAAGATCCCCCATGCCTTGAGGCCAAAAATCCAGAACATAAACAACAGAAACAATACAGTAACAAATTCAATAAAGACGTTAAAAAAAGGAACAGTCTCTCCTGCCGAAGGAAGAGGCAGAGGAAGCAGGAGTGTAAGTTACAGGCAGAGTGGACTTGGACCTGATCCTGGAGAACCTTGAACTTCACAAGATCCTGTGGGCCAGGCCAAGGCCCCTAGGGGTTGTCACGTAGGGCAATGCTCACAAATATTTCCACCAAAGTGCCCCTGAAGGTGGGGGAGTGCACATGTGCACCTCTGGGGACTTGAGAACACAGCCCAGAACAATCTGTCACACATGAGACATTTCTTTAAAGTCCTACTTCAGCTTAAAAGTGCGTATGAATTTTTGCAGTACCGTTTACAATAGCCAAGACACGGAAGCAGCCTGAATGTCCACTGACAAAGGAATGGATAAAGGAGACATGGCACATATATACAATGGAATAGTACTCAGCCATTAAAAAGAATGAAGTAAGGCCATTTGCAGCAATATGAATGGACCTAGAGATTGTCATACTGAGTGAAGTCAGTCAGTCAGAGAAGGATAAATATCATATGACATCCCCTATATGTGGAATCTAAAAAGAAATGGTAAAAATGAACTTACATACAAAACAGAAAGAGACTCAAAGACTTAGAAAATGAACTTATGGTTGCCAGGGGGAAAGGATGGTTAGGGAATTTGGGATGGTCGTGTACACACTGCTATATTTAAAACAGATAACCAACAAGAACCTACTATATAGCACAGGGAACTCTGCTCAATGTTATTTGGCAGCCTGGATGGGAGGGGAGTTTGGGGGAAAATGGATACATGTACATGTATGGCTGAGCCCCTTCACTGTTCACCTGAAACTATCACAACACTGTTAATTGGTTATACCCCAATACAAAATAAAAAGTTCCTCTAAAATGCATATGAATTTAATCTTCTACTCCAAATACTTTTAAAAATACAGGGGATTATTTTCAATTACTTACAATTTAGTAAAATGACCGTCCAAGAAGATACTGATCATGCGGTTATTCTATAATTCTATGTGGTCCTGTCACACTGTCCATGAGCCCCAAGAGAGGAGCATATCTTTTTGAGAACTGCTATAGCCCTAGCATCTCAAAAAGTGTCTTAGCAGGTGCTCAGAAAGTAGTTATTGAATGAATGACTGATGTGCAAGAAATGACACAGTCAGATATTCTAAAACGTGACATGGACTGATGCCTATCAGATAATCTCAGAGACACAAGCCAGAAAAGCAGGGACTGGATGCCTCAAGCCTCTGCTGTCAGATAGGCCTGTGTGCCAAAGGAAATATATCTAAATTCCTTTTTATCTAGATTTACTCATCTGTGACACTGAAAGTGTTAGTCACTCAGTCATGTCCAACTCTTTGCAACCCCATGGACTGTGGCCCACCAGGCTCCTCTGTCCATGGAATACTCCAGTCAAGAATACTGGAGTGGCTTGCCATTCCCTTCTCCAGGGGATCTTCCTGACCCAGCGATCAAACCCGGGTCTCCTACACTGTAGGCAGATTCTTTATCATCTGCACCATCAGGGAAGCCCATCTGTGCCACTACAGCCCACCCACCAAAAGCCTGGAGATTCAAGAGGGGTTGGGAGAGTGAGGTGCTCACAAAATTAATTCTTCATCTGCTTCTGGATTAATCTCAAAGAATGGTAAATCAGGTCAGGTGGGAAAACTGTAGATAAAAAAACCAAGACTATTGTTACACTAAAAACAACCAAAAGAAAAATTAGAGCTGTTCTCTTAGGACCCGTTTAAATAGTATTTCTCTAGAAGCTTCTGTCTCCTGAATCTCACCTCGAATGACTTGCTTCTCCCTCACTGCTCCTCTTGTCTTTCCCTTGCAACCCAAGCTTGAGTGATCATGTCATTCCCACGCAAACATTCAGCCCCACTCCCAACAGTCTGCCTGGCAAAGTTCCCCTCTACCGGTCACCCATCCTACCTACTGAAATGCTGTGACCACTCAGACCACAGGGATTACTTCCTCTACAGATTGTCATCATCCCTGGGTTTTTACCATCTCCTCTGAGCTCCTGAAATTTCACAGGATTTGCCCATTTTGTACTGTCTCATAGTATTCTCATTCTATCACACCACTTACAATGATATTGGGTCCTTCATGAGGGCAGGAATCAGGAATCCTGTGTTAATCCTCCTCTCATATTTCTCACAGAATCCCAGTGTGCAGCGGGGACATAATTCTTGCTCACACTGTTGGTTCCCTCGTTGATCCAGGACCTAGTAATTCAAGGAAATCTGTTGCATGTCCCACGCAGCTCCTCGCAGGACTCACCACCAATTTCTCCTAGACAAAAATCTGCAGATCTCTGCTAGAGTTCTGTAGAGTTCATGCCCTCACATCACAGCTGGAGGCCAGTAATATGCCCAGGAAAGCTGATTCTGGGACTAAGAACCACAGTGGCTTTTAAAGACCACAGAGAAAATGAAAAGCTTTATTTAAACAAATATTTTTCCTAGGAAGATGTCGCTCTTTTGTAGGGTTTCTAAAGCTGCAAACGCAGCAAAAGAGGTGAGAGTGGATGAAAGCTGGTGCTGGGCAGAACAGGGATTCATTTACATTGGGCAGAATGACTTGGTCCCCAGGGTTTCTGGACCGCTTAAATGCATTCTGAAAACTGATTCATTTTTCCCCAATCTGAGCCAAAATAGCTGAAATACAATATTCCTGGTGAATAGGAAGGAGGGAAGAAAGGAAGGAGAGAGAAAACAAGACATTTAAAAAAAAAAAAACCCACACACTTTTTCTCTATGGGTTCCATAAGTCAAAACTAGCAAAGTGATTGCAGTTTCTCACTCCAGATGAGACTTGCTTTCACATCATCATGGTACCCTGCTCTCAGGCAAGGTCCTCTGGAGAAGACAGAAATGTCCTTTCTCCTTTCCTATCGGGCTGAACAAAGGAGGTTGCAGCAGAAATGCTTCCCAGCAGGGCTGTGACATCATGAGTGACCCGAGGACAAGAACATATAGCTCTGGTCCTGAAAGACTGTCCTATGGGGCAGTGGCACAGTTGGGCTCACCCTACAAAGATGACTATCTGTTGAACAGGAGAAGTGAGAGGATAAAAAGCCACAGGTGTTATCAAGTTGTTAGTTGTTCTCAAACATGGAGCAAAGACAATATCTAGAACATTGTGGAAGACAATGCCTGCTTTCCACCCCTGGTCACTTACTGGGTTGAACACAGGTGTTTTAAAATCCCATTAAGGTGAAAGTAAAGGAATGCTGCTGCTGCTGCTGCTGCTAAGTCGCTTCAGTCGTGTCCCACTCTGTGCAACCCCACAGATGGCAGCCCACCAGGCTCCCCCGTCCCTGGGATTCTCCAGGCAAGAACACTGGGGTGGGTTGCCATTTCCTTCTCCAATGCATGAAAGTGAAAAGTGAAAGTCATGTCTAACTCTTCGCGACCCCATGGACTGCAGCCCACCAAGCTCCTCCGTCCATGGGATTTTCCAGGCAAGAGTACTGGAGTGGGGTGCCATTGCCTTCTCCTAGTAAAGGGATGAAAAGGCTGCAAATCCACCAAGGACTAGAGAACATGGGAGGAAATTGAGGGGAAAGAGAAATGTCGACAAACGTTTGGATGAAGGGAAGTGGATGAGGAGAGAACTGATTCATCATGTCCCAAGGACTGAAACCCGCTGCTCACAGAGGAAAGGCTCAGGAGTTGAAGCTGGTCCGCAGGTGCAGCAAAAACATGAGCTGGGGCATGTTCTTAAAGCTGGAGCCTCAAGTGACAATCTGTTTTAAAAGACCTACGTGTCTCCTCCCGCACCCTCTGCAGAAAAGCCCCAATTCACCCCACCCCACAGGAGAAGGGAGTTTGGAGGACCAAACCTGGAGACATCAGATCCAGAAGACAGCAAAGGGTCAAACTGGAAACACGGGACTTCCCAAAGTCCGGATCTAGAGGCCTCTTCTCTGAGGCTGCTGGATTTGCATTCTGAATGGGACTCCCCTGGCCCCCACACCCACCCCAGCCCCACAGTTTAGAGATCACTGGCAGCCATTACCCACCTCCCACTAGTGGATGGAAGAGAAGAGCTACAGAAAAAAAGCCTCTGAACACTGACATTTGGGAATCCCAGGATGAAAAAATGCACAGAGAAATCTGTGGTGCAAAAAGCCCTGCTCACTCTCGATCCTTCCAAAGAGCTTTTTTGTGTCTCTCCCTCCAACATGGCACACTTGAGAAAAGTAAGAGGAAAACAAACAGAAACAGACTCTGCAAGACTCCCCTATTATCAGTATCCTAAGGGACATAAGGGAAGAAAGTGTGAAATGTTAGGCAGAAGGAACAGATGAATGATAATAATAACAATATTTACTGAACATTTACTCTGTACCTGGTATGTATGTAAACTAACTTAATCCTCATAACGTGCTTTTAATCCTCATTTAATGCCCATGAGTGGGGTACAATTATTTCCCCCATTTTATAGATGAGAAAAGTGAGGCACAGAGAGGCTGAGGAACTTGTTAAAGGTTATACAACCAGAAAGGAGTGTGTACTAAAAGTATTTGAATTGCTGATTTTAACAACATCTAAGAGATCCTTTGGGGAAAAAAACAAAACAAAAAACTTTGGGGGGAGTTCCCTGATGGTCCAGGGATTAAGATCCACTGTAGGGGGGGCGGATTACATCCCTGGTGAGAAACTAAGATCCTGGAAACTATGCTGTGCAGTCAAAAAAACAAAAACTCTTGAGCAACTCAAACAATATGAGAAAAAGATAAGAAAATGAGAGGATCAACCCAGGAAATCCAACATCTAACATATATGCATACAAAGAGGAAAAAGTGAAAATGGAAGAAATTATATGATTATATATTTAAGTAGTCTAATAACTTTTCTTAACATTTTAATGAAATGAGCTTTTGGATTTCTAGCCATAAATGAATGGGGTTGAGGGGGGAGGAAGACCTACAACCCCAAACCCATCTTAGCAAAATTTTTCAACTCCAGGGATGAACATAGGATCCTGAAAACATCCAGATGGGGGAAAAAAGAGCTCATTTATGAAAGATCAAAATTAAAATTGGCATCAGACTTAGCAACTAAACAGCAGCAGACTTCTTAATAGTAGTAACTCTGGAAACTAGAAGTCAGTGGAGCAATGTCTTCTGGAATTTGAGTGAAAACTGTATCCAACCTCATATTCCATAGCAGCCAAGCCAGGAGTCAGGTGTGAGATGCTGAGTGCGCAGAACTGGGAGCAAGTGTTCCCTGTAGGGGAGAAACTGAGGGCCAGGTGTGGGGGAGACACCTTTCTCAGTAGACCATTTTGTTCTCTTTGCATCTTTACCATATGCTTATATCACATGATTCCAGAAAGTTTAGAATCAAAAAAATCACTTAAGTAATGCCAATAATTAATTAGATTTGGGGACCACCAAAAGCCCTTGGGTGGTTTCCAGTCCTCTACATCTTTCCTTGTAAACATGAAGTAGGCAGGGAGAAAGGGAGGTCCGCCAGAACCTATTTGCTGCATGATGAACATGCAAAAAATTCCCTGGAAGAAAATCCTCTGGCGAGCCAAAGGCAAGACTCATCATTAGGTCATTGGAATAAATACATGATTGAATGAAGGGATAAATGAGCATGAAGCAGTCATTTGAGTCATTTGGGTGTGGGTAAGTGACAGGAAGGAAGTAAAATATGGGGAAATTCTTTGGCATTGTAAAGCCTCCCTTGCTGAGACCTGCCGTTTTCTGCAGGGTGTATCCTGGGTGCAGGGAGCCAAACTGCCATGCTGGGTCCCTTCCTGCCACCTTAACTTGATAAACTGAAGTCTGATTTCACTGATTTGGCTGCATACCATCATTAAGTAGCATACAGGGCAAGGTCCAGATTTCTAATTGCCATCTTCTGTCTCTGGGAGAAGAGAAGCTCTGAGATGTTTCTTGTGAAGCATGAGCTAAGCCTGATTATAGTTCTGTTCACACATTTGATGTAGGAAGCATATTGAAGCTTACTGCAGCCCTTAAGAACTTATCTGATACACTAATTATGTTTAAGCCCTTTAAAAAAAAGTCCGTGTTAAATGAGTGATATGAATGAATGAACATATTAGTAAGGGTATATTAAGACAATTTATCCAAACGTTAATAGGTCAGTACCATCAGCCTCTTGAAGAAAGACTGTATCCTTAAATGTTAGATGCAAATAGTGTTTGGGGGAATTACTGTCTTTCACGTTCTAACTGAAGATAATTTTTTTCCCTCCTTGACATTAGGATGGCTCAGCTTCTATAAACATTTCCCCATGACCTATTCCAGGAAAATGTATTGCCAGAATGATATGAAGAGTACAGTTTATATCATTTGTAGAGCACAGGAGGTCTGACGTCAGACTGAGCTGACACTATTAGCCCTGAGATCTTAGCAAATTACCTGAGATGGGGCAAACCCTGTTTCACAGGGTTAAGTGATTAAATGAATTTATTATTTTGTTGTTGCTCAGTCACTATGTCTGACTCTTGGACTACAGCACACCAGGTTATCCTGTCCTCCACTATCTCTCAGAGTTTGCTCAAACTCATGTCCACTAATGGTACTGCTATCTAACCATCTCATCCTCTGCTGCTCCCTTCTCCTTTTGCCTTCGATCTTTCCCAGCATCAGGGTCTTTTCCAGTGAGTCAGCTCCCTGGTGGCTCAGACAGTAAAGCATCTGCCTGCAATGCAGGAGATTGTAGGGGTTCGATCCCTGGGTCAGGAAGATTCCCCTGGATAAGAAAATGGCAACCCACTCCAGTACTCTTGCCTGGAAAATTCCATGGTTGGAGGAGCCTGGTAGGCTGCCCTTGGGGTCACAAAGAGTCAGACAAGACTGAGCAACTTTACTTTCACTTTCTTTTCAGCTCTTTGCATCAGGTGGCCAAAGTGTTGGATCTTCAGCATCACTCCTTCCAATGAATATTCAGGGTTGATATTTTTTAGGACTGACTGGTTTGATCTTCTTGCAGTTGAAGGGACTCTCAAGAGTCTTCTCTAGACAACAATTTGCAAGCATCAATTCTTTGGTACTCAACTTTCTTTATGGTCCAACTCTCACATGACTACTGGAATATAAATATACTACATATAATGTGTATATATGTATATATGCACATATATATTATATATATATTTCTTATCATACAGTAACTACCATATAGTAAGCACTCAATGAATGTTACTACTGTTAATATTATAAAGCATTTTATAATTTGCAGAGTACTTTTAGATAAGCTAATACTAAACTACTTATTCTACATAACAAAATATGTGTGGAAAAGAATTGTGAAATCTAAAAAGTGCTATGCAAACAGAAGTCATACTGTTGAGCTTATCATTGCATTTCTATAAAACAAAATAAAGAATTCATATCATAACCAACTCCTAGGGATATTGTGGTTACCCAAAAAACTTGTTAAAGTATTTTTAATTCTATGATAGTGAGTATCATTGTGAGTGGGGAGGCAGAAGAAGCTAATGTATAAATTTTTAAACTTTTATTAAAGGATGTGGTTGGCAGCCTCTAAGATTATCCTGAGAATTCCTGCCTCTTAGTATTCTCTTATGCTTGAGTGTAGGCTGGCTCCTTTGTCTCTTGTGAATTCTGCATTGGCAGGCAGGTTCTTTACCAGTTGAGTCACCCAGGAAGCCTGCTGAAAACACAGCAAAATCAGTTACACGATCTTGACAAGTCTGTTAATATCAAATTGTTTATCATTGTATATCATAAGATAAAGAGCCTCTTGATGAAAGGGAAAAAGTTGGCTTAAAATTCAATATTCAGAAAACTAAGATCATGGCATCTGGTTCCATCACTTCATGGCAAACAGATGGGGAAACAATGGAAACAGTGAGAGACTTTATCTTTGGGGGCTCCAAAATCACTGCAGATAGTGACTACAGCCATGAATTTAAAAGATGCTTGCTCCTTGGAAAAAAAGCTATGACCAACCTAGACAGCATACTAAAAAGCAGAGACATTACTTTGCCAACAAAGGTCCGTCTAGTAAAGCTATGGTTTTTCCAATAGTCATGTATGGATGTGAGAATTGGACTATAAAGAAAGCTGAGCGCCAAAGAATTGATGCTTTTGAACTGTGGTGTTGGAGAAGACTCTTGAGAGTCCCTTGGACAGCAAGGAGATCCAACCAGTCCATCCTAAAGGAGATCAGTCCTGGGTGTTCATTGGAAGGACTGATGCTGAAGCTGAAACTCCAATACTTTGGCCACCTGATGGGAAGAACTGACTCACTGGAAAAGACCCTGATGCTGGGAAAGATTGAAGGCAGGAGGAGAAGGGGATGACAGAGCATGAGATGGTTGGATGGCATCAGCAACTCGATGGACATGAGTTTGAGTAAACTCTAGGAGTTAGTGATGGACAGGGAAGCCTGGCATACTGCAGTCCAAGGGGTCACAGAGAGATGGTTATGACTGAGTGACTGAACTGACTGACTGATTCAGCCCAAACCTATGCACTTTTCATTATGCCATGCTGTCTCTCTTCAAGCAAACACAAAAGTATTTGCAGCGGGGTCTGGCACCACTCTGAGCATTGAGAGTATTCTTGTGCTTAGTCGCTCAGTCATGTCTGACTCTTTGCAACCACATGGACTGTAGCCCTCCAGGCTTCTCTGTCCATAGTATTTCCCAGGCAAGAATACTGGAGTGGGTTGCCATTTCCTTCTCCAACTGATGTCTATAGCATTTCCTTAAACTAACACCTTATCCAGGATGCTTCATATTCTGGGTGTCACAAACTAACAACATTGACAGAATAGTTGGCACGCAGAGGCGTGTGAGAAATGAAATATTTCCTGCCATATCAATAAACAAGGATGTCGCAGTCATCAGGGATTCTGCCCTCCAGTGTGAGCTGGTAAGCCCTAAGGGCACTCCGGAAGGAGAATAATATCTGCAATCTAACAGCCAGCAGGTTGTGGCCTCGCCCCAGGGTGAGCCCCAAGGGAGCTCAGGATGTGGAAAACGGGAGATACTGGCCTAGGAAAGGTGAGATGCATATGAAAGGAATGATTTCAGGGTGCCCAGACTCTTGCATCTTCCTATAAGCAGAAAAGCACCAAATTCCTTAACTTGGGATACTGGCTTCCTTTAATTAACAATAATCTTTTGATGTTCAGACTACCTGCCCTTTGCTGGAAAACTTCTGTATAACCTGGCTCCTACCCTTGCCTCCTCAGAGCAATTCTCTCAGGGTTACTTGTGATGCTGTCTGCAGGGCTTGAAGTCCCCAAAACTCCCACAGATTAAAACATAACTTTTAAGGGCTTCTCAGGTGGCTCTGAGCACGCACGCACTCAACTTTTAGGTTGTGAATATTTTTTAAGTTGACAGTGGTAACCAGGAGTGGACAGTCGTTCTACAAATATGAGCTGCCCTCCTGTTCCCACCCTAAGTGGTGTCAGGCTACAAAGATGAATGACATTGTCTTTTTGTCTATGAAGACAAACAAAACGAACACCCAACAAATCTACCTCAAGGCAATGTGTGATCAATATGAATGTGAGGGTCAGAATGTGCTTTAGGAATTTGAAAGAGGAAGATCACCAAGGTGATCAGGGTGATCCAGTGGTTGAGACTCTACATTCCCAATGCAGGGGGGCATGGGTACGAGTTCGATCCCTGGTCAGGTAACTAAGATTCTGCATGGGGCATGGCCAAAATAAAAGACTATCTAAAAAAAAAGGAAAGGAAATATTGAATATTTAACTTGAGCCTGAAGAATAGGTTGGACTTTGAGCAGCTCTGATTGATAGGTAATGATATTCCAAAGACTGGGAATGACAGTCTGACTGCTTAGGAAATGAGTTGCCAAGCTGACCTCAGTGTTTGGCAGATCAGACCATCACTGTGGACCCTCAGTCCTGGTGAGGTCTCACACACTGGTCACTAATATCACATAAACAGATGTGGGCTCCACCACTGTCCTACACCTGGGGGTCGGCCATCTGAGAGGAATGGTTTATCCAGGTCAGGGGAAGGCTACAAATCCAGTCTTAAAGGGATCACTCTGGACTCAGACAGACACCAGTTATTCCTCAGAATTCTGTTCTCAGTAGTATGCTTGCTTGTACATGTTCCATGCATGTATTTGTGTTCACATATGCAGGAACATACAAATACACGAACTTGTCTAGAGACCCCTACAAGCCTGCCCATGCCTATATGCTGATCAGATGAGAATGTATGCCTTTGATGCTGACACTCCAAGAGCTAACCTATTTCATTGACATGCTTATTTATAGCTTCTATCTCATTCCAAATGCTCAGTCGCTTTCTAAATCTAAATCTTTTATCACCTTCAGCAGAAATTCAACCAGAGAGAGGAAATTAAAAATAGATACAGACTGGCTATTGAGAGAGCAGCAATCAATTTTTAGGGGTTCATGGCAATGGAGACTTGAGACTAAGTTGATAATTAAAATCCACTGATAATTTAAAGGCTCAGTTCAGCCTTTGACTTTATCCTTCATCCTCCACCTTCCCATCAAAGCTAATGACAAAAGAAGATGACCGTCCTGAACTGCATCTTTTCCCCCCTCTGTCACCCTCTCTAGGGACAGACAGAAGAGCCACGAAACTAACAAAATTATAGTACAAATTTGTCACTCAATATATTTTAAAAGTAGAGTGGGCTTCCCAGGTGGCGCTAGTGGTAAAGAATCCACCTGCCAATGCAGGAGACCAAGGTTCCATCCCTGGGGTTGGGAAGATCCCCTGGAGAAGGAAATGGCAACCCACTCCAGGATTCTTGCGTGGGAAATCCCCTGGACAGAAGAGCCTGGTGGGCTACAGTCCATGGGGTCGCAAAGAGTCAGACACAACTAAGCATACACACAGACTAACAGACCTGTCAAGATCATGTAACAGTTTTGCTGTGGTTTCAGATTTAGTGATAATAAGAGACTATGAACAATTTGATATGTTTTAGCAGATTAGTTTTAAATATGAAATTTACCTGAAGGTAAGATAATAACCAAAATGATCTTCTGGGCCTTCTCAAGTTTGAGATTCTAGATTACAGAGAACCAGCCCATTCCAGGGTTTTGTAATTCAGTAAATTACTGGCCTAGAACAAAAGCTAAACATCAAGATTAAAAGGACCCTAAGGAATCTTCTGCTAATTCTTCCCCTCTAAGCCACCTGGAATGGATATTTATTCCTTCTCTTCTTGCCTTTCTGTCTTTGTTGTTTTTCAGTCACTCAATCATGGCCAACTCTTTGCAACCCCATGGACTATAGCATGCCAGGCTTCCCTGTCATCCACTGTCTCCCTGAGTTTGCTCAAACTCGTATGCATTGAGTTGGTGATGCCACTTATTTATTTATTTTGCTGTACCAGGTCTTAGTTGCAGCATATGGGTTTTTTGATCTTTGTTGCAGCAGGCAGGATCTTTAGTTACAGCATGTGAACGCTCAATATCGGCACGAAGGATCTAGTTCCCCGACCAGGGATGGAACCTGGGCATCCTGCAATTGGAAGCTTGGAGTCTTAACCACTGAACCACCAGGGAAGTCCCTACCTTTCTTTATTGACTCTCTGCAGATGACACTTCACAGAATCTGAGTAATCCATTTGTTTCATAAGAAATTCTGCAATGAAAATAAGTTTTTTTGGTCTCAGACAAAATAAACATCCATTTCAGTTGGAAAAAGTTAAACCAGTGATCTTAAGTTATTTTTAAGTGTGCTTCTATTTCTTTAATGAATTTTTTCCCATGGCCCTTGGAAACTAAATGCATACAGTCTGAAATTTAGCATATAACCATAAACAGCAGGAAAGTGCTTAAATCCAAGGTAATCTATAGTTCTTCATCAATGTTAATATTTTTTACTAATAGTATGAGGCATGGCTAATCCTAAGTAAATTCTGCCCCCTTGTGGATTAAAATATCCACAACTAGTTGCATGGGGCCAGTGGCTTTTAGTAAAAGTGATATACAATGGAACGAAATTAGACTATTTGTATAAATTGTATAAGAGCTGATTGATGATGACAAAATAAACTGACAGTGAATAGTATACATCTGTATCTTACACTTTGTATACTAGGACTGTGTCGTGACTATACCAAGTACTGGATAAATATTCATAGAATGTTAGTAGAAACATGAAATATTGGGTTTAACATTCATGTAGAAGAAACATGAAATATTGGGTTTAACATCCATGTAGAAGAATCCTTTTCATAGCTCCTGATACACCCCCACTCGAGTGACCCCAGGAATAGAAAATTCATTAAATGATACAGCTTATTCTCCGGTCAGGCAAGGATTAACTGTTAGAAAGTCTATCAGCATATTAAGCCAAAGTATGGACAAACAACATGGTCCTGCTATATAGCACAGGGAACTATGTTCAATATCCTGTGATAAACCATAATGGGAAAGAATATGAAAAAGAATGTATATGTGTGTAACTGAGTCATTTTGCTGAATAGCAGTGATTAACACATCATTGTAATTCAACTCTTGTGTTGGTGATGGTTTAGTCACTCAGTCATGTCCGACTCTTTGCAACCCCATGGACTGTAGCCTGCCAGGCTTCTCTGTCCATGGGATTTCCCAGGCAAGAATACTAGAGTGGGTTGCCATTTTCTTCTCCAGGGGATCTTCCCAACCCAGGGATGAAACTTATGTCTCCTGCTTGGCAGGCAGATTCTTTACTACTGAGACACTTGAGAAGCCCACTACACTCCAATTTAAGAAACAAACAGGCTATATATATATATAGCCTGTGTATATGTATATATATATACACACAACCCAAATGAAATAAATCCTTTGTATGAGAATTATATAATTTCAGAACTGGAAAGAGGCGTTGGAAATCTCCCAGTTTATCCTTTTATGGTTGGATCCATTACACCATCTGGACCTAATTCTGCTCTCTGGAACAATACCCAATAAGTTCCATCCTGCCAACTTTTCACCGATAATTGTCAACTATTCCTCATATGACATGTTTTTTAGATCCCATCATCTCCTAGTTACAACCCTGGATGCCAACTTTGTTGTCAGCATCCCTCCCATGTGCAGCTTCTAGAACTGAACACAGATGTCTGGAAGTGCTCCTTTGTCTAGGATAGAGAACAATGAAGGTTATTCCTTAGGACATTAAACCTCTTTTAATGCAGCCGAAGGTCCTTGGGATTTTTCAGCAATTATATCATACTACTGGTCAGTATAAATCTTGTAACCCCCCCAGGTCCTCCAGGTCTTTCCCAACCCTGTACTTCTGCCAACTATAACTTTTAACAATTGTTGCTATTAAATTTCATCTTGCTTTTGCCTCAGAATTTCAGCTAGCAAGATAATTATATCTTTAAAATATATATATTTATTTATTTGGCTGTGCCAGGTCTTAGTTGCAGCACAATCTTCTATCTTCATCTGCAGGATGTTTGGTTGTGGCATGTGAGCTCCTAGTTGTGGCATGTGGGACCTAGTTCCCTAACCAGATTTTGAACTCAGGTCCCCTGCATTGGGAGCCCAGAGTCTTAGCCACTGGACCACCAGGGAAGTTCCAGGTAATTGTATATTTTGATGTGTCTACTCAGATTAGCTCTGCTACCTAGCTCTGTGCCATCCATATTTAATAAACATGATCTCTGTGTTTCCAGCCAGTCAATTTCAGGGCAGAAGCTTTGATGCAGAAAAGAGATTGGAAAACACTGGAGGTGGGCCCATGTCCCCGCCGGGCTACCCACCAGCCCTGTGGCCTCAGCCGTGTGGTTCTCCAATTTCTCTTCTCTAAAACAGAGGTAATAACATGAGCTTTTATGTGCTCCTAGGGCTCACATGAAAAACTGCATTTGAATAGGCCAAGTTAAGGTTAATTGCTAAATAAATGTAAAGTATTATTAACCATAATACTTCATGAAATAAATAAAAAGACACTTACTCCTTGGAAGAAAAGTTATGACCAACCTAGACAGCATATTAAAAAGCAGAGACATTACTTTGCCAACAAAGGTCTGTCTAGTCAAGGCTATGGTTTTTCCAGTAGTCATGTATGGATGTGAGGGTTGGACTATAAAGAAAGCTGAGTGTGAAGAATTGATGCTTTTGAACTGTGGTGTTGGCGAAGACTCTTGAGAGTCCCTTGGACTGCAAGGAGATCCAACCAGTCCATCCTAAAGGAAATCAGTCCTGAATATTCATTGGAAGGACTGATGCTGAAGCTGAAACTCCAATACTTTGGCCACTTCATGTGAAGAGTTGACTCATTGGAAAAGACCCTGATGCTGGGGGAAGGAGGGGAAGGGGACGACTGAGGAAAATGGTTGAATGGCATCACCTACTCGATGGAGATGAGTTTGCATAAACTCTGGGAATTAGTGACAGACAGGGAGGCCTGGCGTGCTGCAGTCCATGGGGTTGCTAAGAGTCAGACAGGACTGAACTGAACTGAACTGATTATTAATCATTAGCTTTCAAATGGTTTGAGGAGGGAGGAGAAACTGTTATCCTCTTTTGTATCCCTTTTCTACCTGATAGGTGAAGAACGCCTTACAATTTTTTAATGTGGATAAATATACATGAAGTACATATTGAGACAGTTATTCACAGAGGGGAAGGGAGGTGAGTTGATCGTTTTTAATCAGCCTGTGTTTAGTCTGGAAACTTCAACTATCTTCTATCAGAGTAAGTCGCTCCCTTTTCCCCACTCTCTTCTCTTTGTCTAACTGACTCCTTCCCTCCCATCCCCCACCCCTCCCTCCCATCCCCCTCCTTCCCATCCCCTCCCCCCTCAATCCTCCTTCCCCTCCTCCTAATTTCTCCTCCTCCTCTCTCCTCCTCTTTCCCCCCTCCCCCTCCCCATCCTCCCCCTCATCCTCCTTATTCCATCTTTCTCCTTGCTTTTCCCTTCCTTCACTTCCTCTAAAACCAATCCTCAGATTGGAAATCAGGAGGAAGCTCTATACACCCCCTGCCTCCCCGGACCCGCTGCCACCACCACCATTGAAGCCAAGGCCTGTCACCTTGGTCCTTGCACCCACATCATTCATTTACAAGAACAAATACCTCCTTGAGGGAAAAAATAACAAGTCATCACACTGATTCCCAGATGCCTGGAATTCCACTGATAACCACAGCTGTGTTCCTTCAGCTCCAGTCTTTTTCTAAATATCAAATATACGTTTGTCTCTGAGAAGACAGTGAAATGAATCATTTAGCAGCTCAGCGTGAATGTGGTTTTCCATTTCCAAAGACCTCATAAAGGCCATTGGCTGGAGAGATTCTGGGGTCAGGCTAGTATGGGGTTGGGAAGGCAAAAAAAAAAAGAAAACTACCCTGGTTCACAGCCAGGACGCTTGAGGGGCTGATGGGGTGGGGGAGGGGCTGCCTCTGACTCTGCTGCAGCTGCTCCCCAACCTGGGGCGCTCTCCGCCTTCCCTTGGGTCTGCAGGAAGAACCTGTCTGTCTGCAGAGCTAGCTTAGTCCCACTTAACTCCTTGGAGTCTTCCTTAACCACTCTTGTCAGAAATAATTGATCTTCCAGTAATCACGCAATGTGGTCACTTTTCCTGGGTGTGATCATGATGTTGAAATATAGCAGCCAAAATATGTGACAAAATACATCTGTGTGTATATATGTATATCGAATCCAGGTCCCCTGCATTGCAGGCAGATTCTTTACCATCTGAGCCACCAGGGAAGCACCCCCTCCCGCCTCCCCACCAAAAAAATAGACTATCCTAAAACTGCGCATGTGTGTGCTAAGTCGCTTCAGTCGTGTCCTACTCTTTGAGATCCTGTGGACTGTAACCCACCAGGCTCCTCTGTCCATGGGATTCTCCAGGCAAGAATACTGGAGAGGGTTGTGGGGCTCTTCTCCAGGGGATCTTCCCCATCCAGGGATCGAACCCTTGTCTCCAGCATCTCCTGCATTGGTCGCTGGGTTCTTTACCACTAGCCCCACCTGGGAAGCCCATCTGTGTATATATATATATATATATATATATATGTACATATATATGGAGAAGTAGTGAACAAATATGGCCAAACATTAGTTATCTAGCAAAATGACGTTCAGACTCCTCACAATTCTGCTTCACCTCCTTAGCATGTTTTTCTTGTCTTTCGTATGGTGTGTACAACTATGAATGAAGACCATTTGTCGAGTATGTACTGTATACCTTGTGCCACTGTCAGACACTTTATATACATCTTATATAATCCTTACAATCGCCTTTCATTATTGATGTTTTTATACTCATTTTACAGAGAAAAGACTCAGAGCAGTCAGGCACATTCCTGTACACACACACACACCTACAGAATTTTACATATATATTAGTCTAGAAATCAGAAGGCCTTTGGGTGAGTCGCTTTTCTCTAAGCCTTGATTTCTTGATCTATAAGAGAAGTTTAAAATTTCCAAAATCGGACTTCCCTGGTGGCACAGTGGATAAGAATCCACCTGCCAATGAAGGGTCGATTCCAGACACCAAGGACGAGCTAAGCCCATGAGCCACAACTGCTGAAATCCGCACACCCTAGAGTCCCTGCTCTGAGTCCATGAGAGAGGCCACAGCAATTAGAAGGCCACGTACCACAACTAGAGAGTAACCCCCATTTCTCTCCACAGCTGGAGAAAGCCTGAACAAAGGAGTGAAGACCCAGCACAGCCAAAAGTAAATTAGTTAAAAAAATAAAATTTCCAAAATCCTTTTTATTTTTCTGAATGACATTTGATGATTTTGGTTTTCCTGAGGCCTTCTTGAATATTCCATGTAAAGCAAAACACAAGGACACTTTCCTCCCACTTAGGAAAGTGAACAGGTCCATTGAAAAGAGTGTAACCACTGAGTGGAAGGTGGGTGCTTGCACCCCTCCATTGCCTTTCATGGGTGCCCCACTGTACATTAAATAGTGGCAATGGCACAGCCCCTGTGCCTGACATAGACAGTAACTGCTACGGCTCTCTATGTCACTTGTAAATTGCATGTCTACACAGCCTGATAATCAACAACTCAGTTCTAAAACAAGACCCAGAAAGCACTGTGGCCTCCCCTAGGGGCCCTGGGGGAACATGGGGTGTCAGAGTTAATGATGGCAGCACTAGAGGATCCATTCTTTGGAGGGAGTAGCATGCAGACCCTGAGCAACTTGTGCCTCATAGGCATTCAGTAAATATTTGAGAAGTAGAAAATTCTCTGCTAGGGAAATAAGAGAGAAGTAAGATATTTTATATGCAGATCCTAGTTTCTGTTATAAGTTACCCTGGGCAGACTTCTTTGGTGGAATAGTGGCTAAGACTCTGCCCTCCCAATGCAGGGGGCCTTGGTTTGATCCCTGGTCAGGAAACTAGATCCCACATGCCACAACTAAGAGTTCAAAGACCACAACTAAGACCCAGCCCAGCCAACTAAATTGCGTGCTGTGCTCAGTCGTGTCCAACTCTTTGTGACTGCATGGACTGTAGCCCACCAGCCTTCTCTGTCCATGGGATTCTTCGGGTAAGAATACTGGAGTGGGTTGCCATTTCCTCCCAAGGGATCTTCCCAATGCAGGGTTCTTAACCCATGTCTCTTGAATCTCCTGTATTGGCAGGTGGATTGTTTACCACTGCACCACCTGGGAAGCCTGTTAAAATAAATAAATAAATAGAAATAAATATATATATTTTAAAAGTTACCATGGGCCATTTGTCTTTTTTCATCCATAGAAGCAAGATGGGTTACCAGTGGCCTTAGGGGAGGGAGCCATCTTAAAAAATTCAGCCAGGGTTCTCGCTCCTGCCACATCTGCTAGAACTGACAATCTGATCTGGAAACCGGGCCTCAATATGCGAGGAAAAATCGGTGCAAGAAAACTACAGGTCTCACTTATTTGCAATAAGTGAGCCTCCATGCAAAGGTCATCCAAGGCGTCTACCTGACTGCCAAAACAATGCCAGTTCTTTGGACACAACAATTTTAGAAAGACTTCAACTATGAATGTTTGGTGACAAACGTAGACAGCATATTAAAAAGCAGAGACATCGCTTTACTGACAAAGGTCTGTATAGTCAAAGCTATGGTTTTTCCAGCAGTCATGTACGGATGTGAGAGCTGGACCATAAAGAAGGCTGAGCTCCAAAGAATTGATGCTTTCAAGTTGTGGTCCTGGAGAAAACTCTTGAGAGTCCCTCAACTGCAAGGAGATCAAACCAGTCAATCCTAAAAGAAATCAACCCTGAATACTCACTGGAAAGACTGATGCTGAAACTGAAGCTCCAATACTTTGGCCACCTGATTGGAAGAGGCAACTCATTGGAAAAGACCCTGATGCTGGGAAAGATTGAGGGCAGGAGCAGGTGGGGATGACAGAGGATGAGATGGTTGGATGGCATCACTGACTCAATGGACATGAGTTTGAGCAAGCTCTGGGAGATGGGAAAAAACAGAAGCCTGGTGTGCTGCAGTCCATGGGGTCACACAGCTTAGCGACTGAACAACAACAAATATTTCCTGGACTTCTCAGATGACTCAGTGGTAAAGAATCTACCTGCCAAGCGGGAGACTAGAGTTTGATCCCTGGGTTAGGGAGAGCCCTGGAGAAGGAAATGGCACCCTACTCCAGTATTCTTGCCTGGGAAATCCCATGGACAGAGGAGCCTGGCAGGCTACGGTCCATGAGTTGCAAAGAACTGGACATGACTGAACGACTAAACAGCAGCAGCAGCAAGGTCCTTCTCAAGAAAGTGAACCCTTCAGTGCCCAAGGAACCCAAGGCTGGCCCCTGGGGGTTGAATTGCCCCTTCTTGCTCACCTGCCGGGCAGCAGACACATGTTCAGCAGCCCCATGAGCATTGCCAAGCCTGGAGGTTGTAAGTAGAGCCCAGGCCCTCTGCACATAGACTTCAGGAGTTTGAATTAAAAACCACAGAAGTGCCTGAGAACTCGTCAGAGATTCTAGGGACCTGAGGTTCAGGGAAGACTAGAGGTGCATGCACCCTGATCTTGAGGCTTGGTAAAACCATCTGTGATTCACGGAGTGGCCCAGCCCTGCACTGCTGTGTTAATTCTGGGTGTGATATAAATAGAACTTGGCGCTCTGGCAAAGCACACCACCCACCACTGTGTTCCTTTCCTTTGAGGACATCAACGAAATCTGAGCCTCTGATTCCCTCTAGTGGCTCAAATCGGCAACTTTCCTAGCTGATTCTTTGCATTTATTTATTTGATATATAGTGAGTGCCTACTGTATGCACTGAATTGGTGCTGGGTTCTCTAGCTTTGCCGGAGTGCTTCATCTGAACACTGTCCTGTCCAATGGACAGTGATCAGAGATGGAAGCCAGAGCTCCTCTGTAGAAGCTTAGCTTAGTACAGGGCAAACCGGCTTTACTTTATGGGAACTGAAGGAGGATGGGTTTTATATGGGTTAGTTCTGCCACTAAATGAGTTGTAGGACCTTGGGCCAACTGCTTTATCCCCAGGCCTCAGTTTTCTCATTGGTAAAATCAGTGCATGGGTTAGATTCACATCCATCCAATACGTATTTATTGAACATCTGCAGCATGTGAGACCCTGACTGAGTGCTCTGGGCATGCAGTGGTAATGGAACTTAATCTCAAGGTGCTTAGAGGCAAACGGGAGAACCAGACACTCAGGAAGCCACATAAAACCAAGGGTGCGAGTAGTTTAGCATGGCTTTCAGGGTGAGCTTCACAGGGAGACAGGTCTGGGTAGAGCCTTGGGCTGACACTTCCTAGCTGTGTAGTACTGGGCAAGTTGATGGGATTCCTGGTGATCTAGTGGTTTGGACCCCACACTTCCACTGCTGGGGGCCTTGGCTCCATTCCTGGTCAGGGAACTGAGATCCCACAAGCTACACAGCCAAAAAAACATTAAAAAATTAAGTTGCTGTACACGATATCATTTCTGGAAAAAGATGAAAGCTAAAGAAAGTAGAACTGAATTCCTATTGTCCAAAGGAATATGGAATGGATGACAGGACAGGATCCAAATGTGGTAACTTGGAATTTTGCTTTGGGTAGAAAGTGCTGCTTCCTATTTTGCAGCCATATGATATGAAACTTCGGAGAATGAAGATGGAAGCTGGGGGAGTAGGAGACTGTGTGTCCCTTAAGGGAGCAGGGGCTGCCCCAAGAGCCCACTTGTTCCTGGAGGCACGGTTGCACTTGCTGAGAGTCCTGTGAGGGCGGCTGGACTTCAAGGTGGCTCTGAGGAGTGAGCCGTGTCCGGAGCCTGTGCTGGGAGGAGGCTAACCCTGTCCCCCTTGTTAGTTTCTGGCCTTTCAGAAGCCTTTGCTAGTAGAGGAGACAAAGGTCAAAAAACAAAGCTGTTTTTAACCTGAGTGATTTCATTGTTTCTAAAAACCCTGGAGGGTAGAAAAGGTGGGCATTAGCAGGAGTGTAATTTGGGGGAGTATGGAATATATGATGAATTCAGTTAATGTAGGAGCCAGTGTGAGACCAGGGACTTCCAATATTTCTGGACCAGGGTTCCTCCAACACCTTGATGTGCCTCTTACCCACAGAAACATCCAGTAATTATTAGCTGTAGTATTTGTTTTCTGCACACTGTCATCCAGTTTCTGCACGACTCATTGGAGGTTTTCCTTTTCCAGTTTCCTACTACGTTGGAACCTTGGGGACTCACACTGAGATCAAGAAAGTGGCAGAGGAGAAGGTCACTCTGCCCTGTCACCATCAACTGGGGCTCCCAGAAAAAGACACCCTAGATATCGAATGGCTGCTCACCGATCATGAAGGGAACCAAAAAGTGGTGAGTGTGTGTCTGACTGGAGTCTCGCCTTCTTTTCCCTTGTCTTCCCACACCTGGCCTTAGTCCTGCATCTTTCTCATGGTGTAAGAAAGTTCTAGAATTGCTGTTTCATCTGGTTTAGAGTTGGAAGACTCTAGATACAATACTATAACAAGACAGGGTACTGGCTTGTGAGGTTAAGAGATTCTGTTTGGGGGCAAGCAAGAACTACAAGAATCTATCATTTTTCCAAGGAGGGAATCTACACTAGTGGCACCTTTCCTATGAGAGGGACAAGGATTCAGTACCTTGATCATCTAGTCTAGTGGGCCAGAACCATACCTGTCCCGAAACACCTGCTCCTCTTCCTTGTCTGAAACCATCACCACCTGCTGGTGCTTAAACTTGGCGTGGTCATGACTTCTGAACTCTAAGATTGTGCAAAATGATAAACAACAGAGAATACAGAGAAATAAAGAGGACATGGATGGAAACGGTTAACACGTATAATTGGATGAGCAAAAGAACTGATACTGATTCTACAGTTGGAAAATAAAGGAGCTGGCTCTGGGTCTGCAGTGCTGAGGTGGCCCATTGGTTTTTATAAGCTTCTGATGGTATAAACCTAACCCTAATTCTATTTGGGGGCAAGCAAGAACTACAAGAATCTATCATTTGCCCAAGAAGAGAATCTACACTAGTGGCATTTTTCCTATGAGGGGGACAAGGAGGCAGTAGCTTGATCACCTAGTCTCGTGGGCCAGAACCACACCTGGAAGACTCTTGAGAGTCTGTTGGACAGCAAGGAGATCCAACCTGTCCATCCTAAAGGAACTCAGTCCTGAATATTCATTGGAAGGATTGATGCTAAAGCTGAAACTCCAATACTTTGGCCACCTAATGCAAAGAACTGACTCATTTGAAAAGACCCTGATGCTGGGAAAGATTGAAGGTGGGAAGAGAAGGGGATGACAGAGGATAAGGTGGTTGGATGGCATCACTGACTTGATGGACATGAGTTTGAGTAAGCTCCGGGAGCTGGTGATGGACAGGGAGGCCTGGCGTGCTGCAGTCCATGGGGTTGCAAAGAGTCGGACACGACTGAGCGACTGAACTGAACTGGTGGTATAAACAGATTTGTCACACTCTGCTCCTGATGACCTCCCGGCATGATATTCATTAGAGAATGAGAACTAGGTAAACAACTCTTACTATCCTTTCTGCCTTGACTGCACTCAACCACTGTACCTTGGCTCAACCTAGCTTTTCTGGCATAACTATTCCTCAGTAGCCTTTGTGCATGTTTGTGCATGCTCAGTTGTATCTAACTCTTTGTGACCCCATTGGACTGAAGCCCACCAGAATCCTCTGTCCATGAAGTGGGTCGCCATTTCCTACTCCAGG
This sequence comes from Antilocapra americana, assembly GCA_007570785.1. NCBI lineage: Eukaryota > Metazoa > Chordata > Mammalia > Artiodactyla > Antilocapridae > Antilocapra > Antilocapra americana. The sequence continues at coordinate 17,799,066 of ML663009.1, forward strand.
GGATCTTCCCAATCCAGATTGAATTAACAGCCTTTACCTACTGACTTTTTTTTTTTTCCAGTATCATAGGCTGGCTTTTATTTTGTTGTATTTTTTTTTACACAAGTGTTTAATTTATTTATAGTTTTTTAAACTTTTATATTATATTGGAGTACAGTTGATTAACAATAATGTGTTAGATTCAGGTGTACAATGAAGTGATTCTTTTTCCATACACATGTTTCTATTCTTTTTCAAATTCTTTTCCCAATTAGGCTGTTTCAGACTATTGAGCAGAGTTCCCTGTGCTATACAGTAGGTCCTTGTTGGTTAAGTATTTTAAATATAACAGGGTGTACATGCCCATCCCAAACCACCTAACTATTCCTCTTTCCACCCTTCCCCCCATTGACTTATTTTTAAAACTCTTTGTTGAAAGTTTTGTGGTTAAAAAAACAAACTACATCCCACAGAAGCTGATTTTAGACTTTCCTTCTTTTTCAGAACTTTACTTCTTTCCCTACTAAAAAAGGATAAAGTTGTCCTTTTCTCTCCCATGTCTATGCTACTAATTTCATAAGGTGGTTTATGCAGAGGGAAGCTGAGGTTTTCACTGAACATAAAATTCAAGATCACCATTGGAATTGAACTTGCTTACAGAGCTGCCTACGTCACCTTGTTATTTTGATACAGCTTGTCATTCTCTTCTCCTAGTGCACCATCCCAAGACTCGGTCTGTTCTCCCAGAGCAAGGTCACCTTAACCTGAGCATGTTTATTCCAACAGTTTCATAATCAATCCTAGACCTGATACTGTCAGTTTTGAATGAAGTAAATAAGTGTCCATGTTCCTCTAATAAAAATCCAAGAATGACATTATTTAACTTTCACCCACGTGGTTTCATTTAAACTAAAGAAAAAAAAAAGTTACTTGGTTCTATAGTCAGGTGAATATAAGGATTGATTTAAAAAGGCCGCCAAGGGACTTGCCTGGTTGTCCAATGGTTAAGACTCCACCTTCCAGTGCAGGGGCTTCAGGTTCAATCCCTGGTCCAGGAACTAAGATGCCGTGGGGTGCAGCCAAAAGCTAAATAAAATAAAGAAGATCACTGATACAGCTTCTGTCCTCACCCTAATAACAGGTATAGCTCCCTATTTACCTTCAGTGAATGCTCTAAAGAAAGGATTGCCATTTATTCACTCAGTCAGATGGCATGATTTTTTTTTTTTTCCAAGCCATGTGGCATGAGGGATCTTAGTTCCTCCACCAAGGGTTGAACCGATGCTTCTTGCACTGGGAGGCTGAATCTTAACCACTGAACCGCCTGGGAAATCCAGATGGCATGAATTTATTTTGCACTTACTGTATGCCATGGTAGGTGCTGGGGTATAGCAGTGAAGAAAAAATCAGAATCTCTGCCTTCTAGGAGCTTAAAGTAAAACGACATTTAATAATTTTTTAAAAAATTTTAAGTCCAGAGCAATAAATACCAGCTGCAGGCCAGGCACAAATCTGTTTAGCACATATTATCTCATTTAACTTACGGCTCATAACCGGGGTTATTGGTACCATTTTACAGATAAGGAACTGAGGCATGTACACACACAGTGAGAAAATTGCTTAAAGTCACCCATTTTTGAAATTGGGCACTCTGATATTGGTACTTAGACTATTAGCCACTCCCTGTGTTATCTTCATAAATAATTAGAAATTAGAAAATTAGTGCTGCTATATAGGAAATAAAGAAAATATGGGGAGAAAAATTATTCCAGCAGATTAATTATGCAAAGACCCTGAAGCTAGAAAAAGCTTGGCGCTACTGGAAGTTCTGAAAGATTAAAAATCAATTTAGTTGGGACTTCCCAGTTGGTCCAGTGGCTGAGACTCTGCCCTCCCAAGGCAGGGGTCCCGGGTTCCATTCCTGGTCAGGGAGCTAGATCCCACATGCTGCAACTAATGATCCCCAGAGCCACAACTAAAGAAATGCTGCATGCTGAAACTAAGAACCCAAAGCAGCCAAGTAAATAAATCAATATTTTGTAGGATCAATTTAGTTAAATTTAATACATATTGGATTTCCAATATACACACACACTCTCTCATGAAGGAGCTACTTGAAGTGATACATATCAAGACTGAGATATGCAGAATGTTCTAGAGGAAAGCAGAGGAGGAGCCGCTGGCTGAGAGTCCTTGGGAAGAGGTCAAGGTGTGCTTCTGGTAGGAAGGCACAGTTGATTTGCATGTTTATAGAAGGCACTGCCCTCAGGAAATCACAGGAGCAAAGACACAGGCGGGCCCATTCTGGGAACCTCTAAGCGGCTGATCCAGGTAGAATGCAAGTTTCAGCTTGTGGGGTTGCAGGACCAGAAACTGAAAGGTCTTGTCTAACATACCAGGGAGCTGAGAATTTTTCTTATAATGTCATGGTGTTCTTGAAGGAATTTCAGAGTGAAAAGGGCATCTTTGCATCTTAGAGCAAGCACTCTGGCACTCTGTGAGGCACACTTATTTAAAGAGGACTCGACTAGAAGAATCAAGGTGAGTTGAATAGCTTCCAGCTATACAATAAGAGCTTAAAGTACAGTCGTGGGTGGCTGGAATGCCGAGCAATGGGTGAAGCTTCCTGAGTTAGTTAATTACCAGGGTATTGGGAGTGAGAGTGAGGGGAATTGAGAAAGAAAATACAGGAGGGGTTAGAACAGATGTGTTGCTTGTTTTTCTTTTCTTTCCATCACACCTCTCAGCTTATGGGATTTTAGTCAAACCTGTGCCCCCTGCAGTGGAAGCTCCAAGTCCTAACCACTGAACTGCCAGGAAAGACCTGGATTAGGTGCTTCAAATAGGCTAGCTAATAACCTAGATCCCAAGTTTTGAGCTTTAATCTGAGCAGAAATGTTGCATCCCTCTTGTCTAGGACTCTCAGATATGCAGGAAACATTTAGGGGTGGGTAGGTAGCCTCAGGAATATTTGAATTTCAGCCTAGACACTAGGGTCACTAGGATTCTGTGGCATTCCTCCTGGTTCTAGGATGGAAACTTAGTTGAATTTCCAAAGTAAGAGTGCTCAGAAGAAGAGTCAGGAACTCATAACACACACTTTTCCCCTGTATTTTTCAGATGGAAAAATTAGGACAGAGATGCTCAATTTCCCATGCCAACCATCTTGGCCACTCTTTCACCCTTTCCCCTTTCTCTTTGGCTTTGATCAAGAAAAATCTTGATCTAAAATACAGAGAGAGGGACTTACATCCATCTCCTTCAGGGCAGTTTCACAACTGGAACAGCAAGGCAACTGCCAGAAGATTGAGCTGATCCATCTGTTCCATCTGAGTCCTAACAAATTGTCCTGCCTTGTCTCCCTAAAAACACATCTGGAGCAGGACACCAGGAATGTCATGAGACACAGTCCCACAACAGCTGCAATTCATATATTTAATCTGTTTGCAGAAGGGTTAGATTTATATTCACTGTTCCCCATCACACTCCTATTGACCCTTGGCTTAGTCTCAGCTCTACGTTCCTTAGAATTAAAAACAAAATAAAACAGAGGCACACAAGCATCTGATATTCAATGTATGTCTGAAATTTAAAAAAAAAAAGCCAAACTGCAAGGCTGTAGCTGAACCCCAACCCTGTCAGAAGTGTTTTGAAATTCTCATATTAAATAAGGGTCATTTAATTATATTATTTTGAGGTTGTATACACTCTGCTTTCTAAAAATGTTGAATATTTACCTGTAGTTATCTCTTTTTTCTTCATTTAATATTAGGACAGGAACTTCCCCAGTAGTCCAGTGGTTAAGAATCAATGCTCCCACTGCAGGGGGCATGGGTTCAAGCCCCGGTTGTGGAAGATCCTATATGCTGCAGGGTGTGGTCAAATACATATATATATATATATATATATTTGTGCTCAGTCACTTCAGTCATGTCCGACTCTTTGTAACCCTATGGACTGTAGCCCACCAGGCTCCTCAGTCCAAGAGATTTCTCCAGGCAAGAACACTGGAGTGGGTTGCCATACCCTCCTCCAGGGGATCTTCCCGACCCAGGGATCGAACCCAAGTCTCCTGTGGCTCTTGCATTGGAGGTGGATTCTTTACTGCTGAGCCACTGGAGAAGCCTATATGTCATATATATATATATGACAGGAACTAGGGGAAAGGGAGGGAAAAGCAATACATCAGAAAAGCTTATATACACAGAAGGTAACCCTCACACTTGATCTTGAGACCTGTAGAGGTGGTGTTTAGATGAAAATAAAAGGAAGGGCATTTCAGAGGGAGAAAACTTTATGATCCAAGACAAAGACACATCAGAGGACACTGTTCAGAATCACAGGACTCGAGTTTGGGGATTAGGCTATTCAGAGATCCGAGGGCAGGGGCCAAAGCTGAGATGTGGTCCAGGCTGCACTGGCCTTAGGGGCCACATTCCGAGGGCCAAGCTGTGGACCACAGCTTGATATAGATCACAGGGGAGGGAACCAGTGGAAGTTTTTAGCTAGGGGAGCTTCCCTATACAAATGAATAGAATGCATGGGCTGAACAACTTGGAAACCTGAGGGGCTTCCTAGAACCCAGAATCTATCTAATAAAAATGATCGTGAGGGCTTACTATCTCATCCCCCCCTAAATTCTGTGAAGTAGCTTGTCCCCGTGTGACAGTTGAGGACCTGAGGGATTAGCAAAGTTCATAGCTGAACCAAGGCACGCAGCAGGTGGAGGAGCTCCCTTGTGAATACAGAAGACTACCGACTTCCCAGCCAGCTCCCTCTATCACTGTCCCTGGTATAGTGTTTTTCAAAATTAGGACTCAGTAGGGGATCATAAGGAATCAGAATTTTTTTTTCTTTAACTTTTGGTTACGCTGGGTCTTCAGGGCTGCACGCAGGCTTTCTCTAGTTGGGGTGATTGGGGTTGCTCTTTGTTGTGACACGTGGGCTTCTCATTGCGGTGGCTTCTTTGTTGTGGACCACAGGCTCTAGGCGCACGGGCTTCCGTAGTTGCAGCACTTGTGCTCTAGAGCCCAGGCTCAGTACTTGTGGCACACAGGCTTAGTTGCTCCCAGACATGTGGAATCTTCCCGAACTGGGGACCGAATCATGTCCCCCGAAGTGGTAGGCAGATTCTTAACCACTGGTGGCTTAGTTGTTGAGTTGTATCCAACTTTTGCAACCTTATGGACTATATCCCACCAGGCTCCTCTGTCCATGGGGTTTCCCAGGCAAGAATACTGGAGTGGGTTGCCATTTCCTTCTCCAGGAGATCTACCCGACCCAGGGATTGAACCTGTGTCTCCTGCATTGTGGGTAGATTCTTTACCATCTGAGCCACTAGGGAAGCCCAATTTGTGCTATTAATCTGAGTGATCATCATCAGAAGGAACTGAGCCTTTGCTCAAAAAGCTGTCTTTTTAATTTAAATCTTGTTATAAGCCTGGGAGGTCAGTAAGATAAGGATTGTTACAATAGGCAGGAAAATAGGAGGAAAATTAGACCTCCATCTCTCGAAAACTTGGATTCTAAACCTTTCAGACTTTCAACAGTGAAGGCTTTGCCCAAGGTGGATTTCAGAGTTCAGATCGGAACCCAAGCTTCCCAGAGTTAAAGCCCTCTGCCCCTCCCCCATGACTTGCAGCTTCTGTTGAAAAGAATGTAGGCATCCAAGATAAAACCTCTACCTGGGAGTAAATACCAGACCTTTGATAGAAATCATGCAGTTCCTGTACCTTCCAGAATGTTCCTCAGCTTGAAGACAGTGTTCAGGAGACCCCTCCCTAGGGGGTAAGTTGTGGGGTGAGGGTGGAAGTTTTCAAGCCAAGGTGGGGAGACAGCCTCTACTGGAATGAGAATGAGAACTAGCTTTCCTGTAGGCAGTTTCCCTGCCCCCACGGCTCCATGGCCTCCTCCAGGTCTGTGGTCACCCTGAGTTCACCAGTGACTCACCGAGTCTCTAGTTACAGGCCCAGCCTTACCCATGGATGACAACTCCTCTTCCTCCTACCCTCTCTTCACTCTCCTAAATATTCTCTAACTGGCCATGCTTGCCAACTTGCTTTATGTATTTTTGGCTGTGCTGCTCGACTTGCAGGATCTTAGTTCCCCAAGAAGGGATCAAACCCATGTCTTCTGCGGTGGAAACTTGGCGCCTTAACCTCTGGACCGCCAGGGAATTCTCCCAGTTTGCTTTAAAAAGTCTTTGCAAAGTTCACCTCAGTCTTAGGGAGAAGCTGGATGGTGCTGTCCTAAAGAAGCTGTCCCAATTCCCCCTCCACCGTCATTCCAACAAGGAAACAGTCCCACAGTGCTGTTCTCAGTAGCCTTTCAGGTTCTCTAATGTAGAGACTCAGCAAGTGGAACCTGGAGACCACACCCTAAGGGAGGCAGCTGTAGGAGGACAGGGAATGCACCGAAACAGGAAACAGCCTTCAGGGGATCTAATTCCATTTATTGTCATACTGAAGTGAATTTCTCTGAAAACTTGCTCCTTTCCTGTAATACACCATAGGGAAGTGTCTCCTGAACATCAGCTTTATGCTTAAAGTTCAAGTTTTCTGGAGATGAATTAGGGTCTAATTTTCCTCATGTATTAACTTCTGTAGAAATAGAAATTACCTTGTGGAATGCTGATAGTGATGCCAAGTTTCCTATCCATAGGATGCAGATGGTTCCTGTTTATAGAGATGCAAATGAATTTTGTCCAAAGGAGAATGTAAATCTCTTTAGTCCAATTCTCCTTTGAACTTGTTTGTGACAGCTTTCTGGTTTCATCATGAATGAATGAGTTAAACTTTTGATATGTGTTTATTCTCTTTGTATATGAGCATCATGATTTTACCTCTTTTTTTTTTTGAAAAAAGAAGAAGTTGTCCTTTAAAACTGTTGTTGTTGTTTAGTCACTAAGGTGTGACTGACCCTTTTGCAACCTCAAGAACTGTAGCCTGCCTGCCAGGCTCCTCTGTTCATGGGATTCTCCAGGCAAGAATACTGGAGCGGGTTGCCATTTCCTTCTCCAGGGGATCTTCCCCAGCCAGGGATTGAACCAGCATCTCCCACACTGTGGGCAAATTCTTTATTGCTGTGGCACTGGGGAAAACTAGGGCAGGAAAAAATATCTTTTTCCCTCTACTCACCTAAGTGTTCAGGCTGGGGCACTGTCAGTTAGATTGAGAAAAGGCAAGTTAACAAGAAAAAAGCAAACAGTATTGTGTAAATAATACCTGGGCATACCCAGTGATGAGTAACTCAAAGAGGTGGTTAGAACTAGAGCTCTGTATGTTTACCTAATTTAGTAGGGGAAGGGAGGAGCAGAAAGGGCACTTACAGAAGAGCAAATGGACACTTAGAAGAACAGATGGGAGATACGCTGGTTTGTGACACAGTCTGGGTGAGATGTCCACCTCAGCTCCCCCAGAAGGGAAGATTAGAGATGCCCTGGGAAAGGGGATTTAGGGACACTCAGATTCTTTGGGGAGGCTCTGCTTTTAGGCAGATAAGGGATTTCAGGAACTCAGGTGCCTTCAGCTGAAATTAATCCTTATGCATATGCAAAGTGACATATTTGGAGGTGGCATGTCCTGGTCCCTGAAATTATAAAACTCATTTCTTTGTATTATTATCATCTCTAGAATAGTGCCAAGTGTAGAATATGTTTCAATTAGTGTTTATTAAATAAAACATTGCAGGGTTGCAAAACTAGACAGCAGACATACATAAAATCAGTATGAGAATTCCCTGGTGGCTCAGTGGTAAAGACTCCACCTGCCAATGCAGGATATAAGAGTTTGACCCCCGGGCTGGAAAGATCCTACATGCTGAAGAGCAACCAAGCCCGTGTGCCACAACTACTGAGCCTGTGCTCTAGAGCCCGAGAGCCACAACTCCTGAAGGCTGACCACCCTAGAGGCCATGCTCTGCATCAAGAGAAGGCATTCACAATTAGAAGCCTGAGCACTTCCCCTACTAAATTAGGTAAACAACTAGAGGACAGCCCTCACTCTCCACAACTAGAGTAAAAGCCCACACAACAACAAAGACCCAGCACAGGCAAAACTAAATAAATAATACAATTATTTTTAAATTAAATAAATAAATGAAATCAGGATGGCCTGAAGGATCTCCCAGACAATGCCCAGAATTATAGAAAGGGGATCCAGCAAACTGCCCAACATCTTGACTTTTACAATTTTTCTTCACATAAAAATGGTGCCAAGACATGCTATGGATGACAGCAGAGACCATTCTAAGCTTGTGTCATATCAGGGAAGGTTTCATAAGGAACCTTAATATTAACTTGGGGTTTAAAATAATGAATAGGAATTATTTGGCGCTTCCCAGGGGGCTCAGCGGCAAAGAATCCGCCTGCCAAGCTGGAGACGTGGGTTCAATCCCTGAGTCGGGAAGATCCCCTGGAGGAGAGAATGGCAACCCACTCCAGTATTCTTGCCTGGAGAATCCCCATGGACAGAAGAGCCTGGCGGGCTATATAGTCCATGGGGTTGCAAAGAGTTGGACATGATTGAGTGACTAAACAACAACAAAAAGCTTATTAATACATTATTATGTAGGGTAGTTTGGAGAGGACAGACATCTCTAGTGGCCAGACAGCTGGAAGAATAAAAATGGAGCTCAAAAATATGTTGGCGTCTGGCCTTCCCTGTGGTCCAGTGGCTAAGGCTCCATGGTGCCAATATAGGGGGCCCAGGTTTGATTCCCTAATCAGGGAACTGGATCCCACATGCCACAGCTGAGTGTTCACATGCTGCAGCTAAGACCTGGTACAGCCAACTAAATAAATAAAAATACATGTAGTTTTTAAATGTGTTAGTGATAGAGATAAGGATGTCAGAATTGTCACAATAGTTGTATTGGTTGAAGTGAGGGGATAAAATCAAATACTGAAAAGATTTTAAGTCATATTATCTATACCTTAATTTTCTCTTACTTGATTCTCCCGTATTTTGTCCCTCAAAAGACAGTGAGGCCCTCTGGGTAGGAACTATGTCTTATTTGTGATTATTTTCCAGAGCCTGGCAAAGTACCCAGTGAGGGCACTCAGTAAATATTTGGTGAAGAAAAAGAATATACAGAGAAAGGAGAAAACACTTTTTTTTCAGAGAGGACAAAATGGATGATGCTAAAACGTTCTGATATAATGGTGAGAGAATTTATGGCTATTTTATTGGATGACTCCCAATCTTTTCAGGAAGGCATTTCCTGAGCTGCAGAGCATCACATGATTGGCAACAGGGTTCAGGGCTTACAGTGAAACAGTTTGGAACAGCTGAGGCCAGAAATGTGCTTAGGGGACTCCCATGTGCTTTTTTTTTTCAGTGCTGTTCCGTGTGTGTGGAATGCTCCCTCTGGCAATCTTTGCCCTGCCTCTCTCATCTCTTACTTGGCCTACTCATCTTTCAAAGCCTAACTCAAATGCCACCGACTTTTCTGGGAACATTCTCTCTTGATACTATTTCAAGTTAGTCATTGCTTTTTCTATGTGTATACTTCTCTCCTTGTTAATCCCACTAGATTATAAATTACTTGAAGATCAGAAGAGAGTTTTACTTCATCTGAATAGCCTCCTCCTGACCTGGTGGGGAGCAGTAATCCCATAAATGTTTGCTGATGTTAAAATCAAGTAAGTTTAGGAATATGATTGCTGAGTGGCAGCAAGGGCATAACTGAAGTTATCAGTCTTGAAAGACAAGATCAGCATGGTTTTTGTGATTAGTAGGAGGTGATGGGGACTTCCCTGGTTAAAACTTCATGCTCTCAATGCAGGGGGCATGGATTTGATCCCTGGTCAGAGACCTAAGACCCCACATGCTGCACAGCTTGGCCTAAAAAAACCAAAACAAAACAGCAATAAAAACAACCCAGGATAACAGAACCAGGAAAAGTTTCAAGAACTACAGGTCATGATGCTGTGTGCTTCTTCGCTCAATGGTGTCCGACTCTTGTGACCCCGTGGACTGTAGCCTGCCAGACTCCTCTGTCCATGGGATTCTCTGGGCAAGAATAGTGGAGTAGGTTGCCATTTCCTGCTCCAGGGGAAATCTTCCCAACCCAGGAATCCAACACAGGTCTCCTGAATTGCAGGCAGACTCCTTACTGACTGAGCTACAAGGGAAGCCCTTGTACAGGTCATGATGCAGGCAGATGAAAATTCAGGAAAAATCATGATTATTTTTTCCTGTTGGGGAAATCTAAACTTTGGTCTCCCTAGCAGTGAAAACAATGACATGAAGCACATGTGTATTTTATGGAAGGAAAAGACACAGTTTCTTCCCACCTAACTTACTCTTACTAATCCACAGTGAAGTCAAAAAGAAGGAAAGTCACCAGTGATTCCCTCAATATCAGACCTGGACTGTAACATTAACTTCTATTCCTTAACTTCAGCTGGACTCTGAACTTTCGTAAAGGCAAAACACATCTTTTTGTTTCACGTTTTCTCCTTCATTTCCAAACTTTCTGGAAGAGCAGTTAATGAGCTGAAATGAATGCAGGTGGGGAAAGGAGAGGTAACCGTGGTAATCGGAACAGTGAACAGGGTGGCTTTAGATGGCCACATTCAAACCCTAGTTCTGCTACCTGCCTGTGAAATGGGGACAGACAACACTTGCTTGGAAAAACTGTGTGAGAAATAAACTAGATGTAAAAGCACTTAGCACAAGGAGTGTATGTACCTTGACCAGATCATGTGCAAGTGGTAGGAAATGCAAAGTGAGGAAGAAAGGTATGCAGGGGAAAGGTAAGACTCCTCCCCTCCCTAGCTTCCAGTCTTTCCTTTTCCCTCGGAGTCAACTCTGGAGACCATTCTGTGCACTTTTTTCTTTCCTGGGCTCAACTGTGAGAACTAGAGTCTGTAAATCAAATTTAAAATCCCTTACTGAACAGGGAACTATGCTCAGTATTTTGTAATAACCTACAGGGAAATCTGAAGGAGATTTTATATATATATAAATATATAATATCTAAGCCCACATTATTAACTATGCCAAAGCCTTTGACTGTGTGGATCACAATAAACTGTGGAAAATTCTGAAAGAGATGGGAATACCAGACCATCTGACCTGTCTCTTGAGAAACTTGTATGCAGGTCAGGAAGCAATAGTTAGAATTGGACTGGACTGGTTCCAAATAGGAAAAGGAGTACGTCAAGGCTTTATATTGTCACCCTGCTTATTTAACTTATATGCAGAGTACATCATGAGAAACGCTGGGCTGGAAGAAGCACAAGCTAGAATCAAGATAGCTGGGAGAAATATCAATAACCTCAGATATACAGATGACACCACGATTATGGTAGAAAGTGAAGAGGAACTAAAAAGCCTCTTGCTGAAAGTGAAAGAGGGGAGTGAAAAAGTTGGCTTAAGGCTCAACATTCAGAAAATTAAGATCATGGCATCTGGTTCCATCACCTCATGGGAAATAGATGGGAAAACAGTGGAAAAAGTGTCAGACTTTATTTTTGGGGGCTCCAAAATCACTGCAGATGGTGATTGCAGCCATGAAATCAAAAGATGCCTACTCCTTGGAAGGAAAGTTATGGCTAACCTGGATAGCATATTGAAAAGCAGAGACATTACTTTGCTGACAAAGGTTCATCTAGTCAAGGCTATGGTTTTTCCAGTGGTCATGTATGGATGTGAGAATTGGACAGTGTAAAAGGCTGAGTGCTGAAGAATTGATGCTTTTGAACTGTGGTGTTGGAGAAGACTCTTGAGAGTCCCTTGGACTACAAGGAGATCCAACAAGTCCATCCTAAAGGAGATCAGTCCTGGGTGTTCATTGGAAGGACTGATGTTGAAGCTGAAACTCCAATACTTTGGCTATCTCATGCGAAGAGTTGACTCATTAGAAAAGACCCTGATGCTGGGAAGAATTGGGGGCAGGAGGAGAAGGAGAAGACAGAAGATGAGATGGCTGGATGGCATCACTGACTCGATGGCCAAGGGTTTGGGTGGACTTCGGGAGCTGGTGATGGACAGGGAGGCCTGTCGTGCTGTGGTTCATGGGGTTGCAAAGAGTCAGACACGACTGAGCGACTGAACTGATACTGATACTGATATTTATTAAGTTATATAAATATATATTTTGTATACATAAAATATGGGCTTCCCAGGTAGTGCTAGTGGTAAAAAACCTTCCTGCCAATGCAGTAGACATAAGAGACCTGGGTTCGATCCCTGGGTCGGGAAGACACCCCTGGAGGAGGGCATGGCAACCCACTCCAGTATTCTTGCCTGGAGAATCCCTATCGACAGAGGAGCCTGGCGGGCTACAGTCCATAGGGTCACACAGAGTCAAACACGACTGAAGCAACTGAACACACACACACACTTATATATAAAATATATATAAAATTATATATATATAATCACTGAATATATATATTATATAAATGTATATATTACATTTTATATATTATATAAAATCACTGAATCACTGTGCTATACTACCTGAAACTAACACGATATTGTAAATGAACTATAGTTCAATTAAAAAAATACACATGAAATTCTTAAAATAAAAATAAAATTCCTTACCTCTAAAATGGAAACGTTCTGAGCATTTAATGGAACAATTACTACTTTATAGTTAAAAGGCTACACAAATATGAGGTGCTGTTATTCTCAGGAGAAGGAAGGCCTAGACAAACATAGTGTATTTAATTTTGTCTAGAACATAGGTCTCCGGGACTCAGCCCCAGGCTCGACTGCTCTGCTCCACTTCCTCTCCTCGCCTTGCCTGCAGCAGCAGGGGAGGCTGAGAGCCACACAGCGTGACTCTGCCTCTGTCTGTCCCACAGGTGATCACTTATTCCAGCCGTCACGTCTACAATAACTTGACTGAGGAACAGAAGGGCCGAGTGGCCTTCGCTTCCAATTTCCTGGCAGGAGATGCCTCCCTGCAGATTGAGCCTCTGAAGCCCAGTGATGAGGGCCGGTACACCTGCAAGGTGAAGAATTCAGGGCGCTATGTGTGGAGCTACGTCATCTTAAAAGTTTTAGGTAAGACAGAGTGCCCCAGTAAATACCTATATCTTATTAATAAGGGATAGGCAAATGCATCACAGTGGTATGAAACATCTTCAATACTTCACACTATTTAAAAATTATTTTATTTATTTTTGGCTGTGCTGGGTCTTCATTGCTGTGTGGAATTTTCTACAGTTGCAGCGAATCAGAGGCTACTCTCTTCGGTGCGTGGCCTTCTCATTGCAGTGGCTTCTTTTGCGGTGGAGCATGGGTTCTAGGGGGCGAGGGCTTCAGTACTTGCAGCTCCGGGGTTCTAGAGCACAGGCTCAGTAGCTGTGGCACACAGCTTGTTGATCCGAGGCATGTGGGATCTCCCCGGATCAGGGATCGAAGCCATGCCTCTTGCATTGGCAGGAGGATTCTTTACCACGGAGCCACCAGGGAAGCCCCCAATACATTGTATTGTACAGGCATCACCTAGTCCAGTTCCCTGGAGAAAAGTGTGTATGTTTTATATTTTAGCCATAATGAAAGAAGAGAATCAATTTTCCACGGTAGCTCATTGTGCTGTGCTTAGTCATTCAGTTGTGCCTGATTCTTTGTGACCCCACACACTGTAACTCACCAGGCTCCTCTGTCCTTGAGATTTTTCAGGCAAGAATACTGGAGTGGGTTGTCATTTCCTCCTCTAAAGGGTCTTCCTGACCCAGGAATCAAACCTACATCTCCTGTGTCTCCTGTGTTGCAGGCAGATTCTTTATGCACTGAGCCATTGAGGTAGCTCATTACAAAAGTTAAATGTCCTCTCAAGTTTAAGTAGTATCCTCACAGTGAAACAAATCTCTCAGATCTGATTCAAATCCATTTCTTTGTTTTGTGACACAGCAAGAGTTCCTAACTTCTTCTTAATTGTTTCCAAGTTCATAAACTTCTGTCCCTGTTTCAGTGTTAATAAAATCACACTGGCACTTTCCTGGTGATCCAGTGGTTACGACTTCTTGCTCCCAGTGCAGGGGCCTGGCTTTGATCCCTGCTCAGGGAACTAAATCCTATGTGCCACAGCTAAGACCCAGCACAGCCAAATATATAAATATTTTAAAAAATAAAGTAAAATCACACTCAACTTTCCTAAAATTTCCCATTATAAAAGGTTTTTGGAAATTCTCTATTGGTCCCTGGTTAGGCTCCGAGCATCCACTGCAGGGGGCACAGGTTCAATTCTGGTCGGGGAACTAAGATCCCACAAGCCTGGCAGCATTGCCCCCCCAAAATACTGCAGATTCCTGGGCCCTCAGTGAGTCCCACCAAGTCCAAGTAGGGCTCCAGGAATTAGAAAGAAAGACCAAAACATTTTTTTCTTTGAGAAGTGATGAGGGAGTTTCTGAGGCAACCTCTCTAAATTACATCAGCACCACTGGAAACAGCTGGAATTGGGTGTGTATGTGTGCAGGGGATGAAAGTGGGTGTATTTTGGGGAGTGAGATGTAAAGCATGGTGAGGTAACAAAGGACTATTAAATCCACACTCAAAAGTTGACCATATGGAGGAAAACAAGTCAACAGGATGTTGTTCACGGGTGCCAGGGTATCGTTGACTTTTTTTTTCTTTTGGCTAGTGAGACCATCAAAGCCCAAGTGTGAATTGGAAGGAGAGCTGACAGAAGGAAGTGACCTGACTTTGCAGTGTGAGTCATCCTCTGGCACAGAGCCCATTGTGTATTCCTGGCAGCGAGTCCAGGAGAAGGGGGGAGAGGATGAACGGCTGCCTCCCAAATCTAAGATTGGTGAGTCATCTTTTTCCTCGTCTACGGAGACGATAGGAGAGTCAGTCCTCTCTCTGTGAATTCTGAGTCTGGTTTTGTTGGCACATCACAAAGATCTTGAATACACTGCTGAACCTCACTGTTTCTATTTTTCATGCCTAACCGGGGACAGAAAAATATCTTGTCTTTTCTTTCCCTAAATGGCAAAAATAAAAGTGGTAAGGAGATTAGGAATAAATGTACTCTATAAATCTATTCCAATTATTGTGTTTAGTATCCCTTAAATGTTCAGAATCTTTTGTGACTTTTGAGGGTGCACTGCAGTTTAAAAGAATGTTCACCACCTTTCTTCCCATATTCTGGATCAATTCTATCACCTCATCCTTAGCAAACTGTATCGTAGTCAGTGACACAATAAAGTAAACAATAAATACCGACCTGTCACTGGGGGATCATGGTCATCTTTCTGCTTGTGTAGACTACAACCACCCTGGACGTGTCCTGCTGCAGAATCTCACCATGTCCTCCTCTGGGCTCTACCAGTGCACAGCGGGCAATGAGGCTGGGAAGGAGAGCTGTGTGGTGCGAGTGACTGTACGGTGTAAGTACCCAAAGTGTTGATGTGGTTTTGTCCCTGCACTGTGGTTCAGTGTAAAACATTTTTAATTGCAGGTAAGAGTATGGTCAAAAGCTTCATCTCCAGAAGGACATGGTTATCACTGAAATAAATTCAGTAGTTGCCAAGGACTATTCAGCAGTTGACGCTAATTCTAAATTTACAAGTATATGTGAATTTTACGGCCCTCTAAAGAAATTTATTTCATCCAGGAGGGAACCAAATGGAAGTTTCCTTTATAAATGCAAATTTCCCTTACAGAGGGTAACTTCTACTGTTTTTAGAGCTTCTCTGGTGTCTGCTGTTGGTCAAAAATAATCAGTTTATGCACCTCCCTGGAGGCCCAGTAGCTAAGACTCTGTGCTCCCAATGCAGGGGGCAGAGGTTCCATCCCTGGTCAGGAAATTATTTAGTAGATTCTGCATGCTGCAACAAAGATCCGGCACAGCCAAATAAATAATAAAAAACCTAATCAGCCCCAATAATCCTAATGTCAACAAGGCATGTTTTAGGGTGGCTTTCCTGCTCCCCATCAATATCAGGAGGGACAGTCATACTCGCCCAGAGGGTAAATAGGGAACTCAGGGAGACAGATATGAAGATCTGGAAATACTCATCCAGAGCTTTATGTATTTTAAGTCTATGTATTGTGTAGCTTATGTTTGGTTTTGCTTTGTTTCTGAGAAAACAGATGTACAGAGCGTGGGCATGATTGCAGGAGCAGTGACAGGTATGGTGGCCGGAGCCCTGCTGATTTTCCTCTTGGTGTGGTTGTTGATCCGACGGAAAGACAAAAAGAGATACGAGGAGGAAGAAAGACCAAATGAAATTCGGTAAACCTCCCACAGTATCCCCTTCCTCACCTAGGCTGCCTTTCTAGGGCCAGCTCCATAATGACAAGCCAACAAAACTAACCCATTTCCTCTTAACCTTGAATCTGTTACAAGGATTATTCTGGTAGGTAAGGACTTGTAGCCCAGGGGCAGAAGGACGGTTTGCCTTGACCGTCTTGTGAAACTATCTGCAACAGAGACTTAATAGATAAACTTTACATTACTTTGATTGCCTTCCACTTATAAAAGCCATTAAATAAAAGAATGGGCCTAGCCCATCCAAGGGCCTTTAAAAGAGTTTCCACAGACTCCAAGTCGAGGGGAGTGCTGTGTGGACACCCGGTGGGGAGTGCCCAGTCACAGGGTTGACCTTGGGGATGCACACCCGCCTGGGCCCACGCCAGGGCTCAGGACGCAGAGGGAGTCCATATTTCCCTAAGTGCTAACTTGAGGTTTCCAGCTTGAGGAGTTGATGGATGGGGCAGCCTCCGAAAGCCCCAGCCGGAGCGGAATCTTCAACAGTCCAGTGATCCTAAAATCTATCTTCGGTGTTCTTCCTCTTCAGAGAAGATGCGGAAGCCCCGAAAGCCCGCCTGGTGAAGCCCAGCTCCTCTTCCTCGGGCTCGCGAAGCTCTCGCTCCGGCTCCTCCTCCACGCGCTCCACCGCCAACAGCGGCTCCCGCAGCCAGCGGACCCCATGCACCGAGGCGGCGCGCCGGCCGGGAGGGTACGCCCACCCCTACGGCCCGGTGGGGCCCGAGGCCAGAGGTTCTGAACCAAAGAAAGCCCAGCACGCTACCCTGACCAAAGCAGAAACCGCCCCCAGCACGATCCCCAACCAGAGCAGAGCCTTCCAAACTGTCTGAGTGAGAGTGTACTTGACTCGCCGGCTTTTCCCAGGCGTCAGGACTCTGCGGGTCGTGGACGGTCAGTCACCAGCCACAAGACCCGCCTCGAGCCCAAAGAGGGGTCATTTAAGTAGCAGCGACCACTGCACGGGACAGATTTAAATGAACACTTTTCTTACATGACACCAAACGAGGAAAAGGATTAAGCTGATCATCTCCAAAAAGGCACCTCACTGTGCCTTTAGACCAGAGTTGGGGGGAATGGGGGCCCAAATCTGGGTGTTTGGGGACCAGGAGCCGTGGTGAGAGTTGGGGAAAGGGGAAGTGAACACACATAGAACTTCTCACTTGGGCAGTTTTGTATCAACACGTTGACTCACCATTGTCAAGAAATGAGGTGTTGTTCATAAATTTTCTATGCATTTCTGCAAACCTACTGGATTATTATGATTATTCAGAGTCAAGCAGAACCTACAGCCTTATATTACACCTATTTGCACCATGAGAAACTCCAAAAAAGGAAACACATATCTTCTATCGTGACTTGACTTCATTTACCACAAAGTTTGGGTATTAATTTCAAGAGGAGTTGAAATAGTGGGAGATGGAGAATGGTTGAATTTTTCCACGACTTACCGGTTGAACACCAACAATCCACTTTCAATCTTCCTACTTATATTGAACCATAAAAGAACTAAAAAAGGAGTTCAAAACGTGTAATGAGAGACTGTGAATAACTTTCCATTTTGATGTTCAGAGGGCCACTGACAAATATCAGAAATATATGCTGGAATAATTGTGGATTTTCCCTCAAAGTGATGTCTCTAAGGATTTTCTGCTGGGTATCTGTGGAACAAGAAAACTAGGTGTTTTAACATTTAACAGTCTCCTTAGAAGGACGTCTTTGAGAGAAAAGGTCTTTTCAGGATGCTGGAAAATCATCCAACACACCATTACAGTCTATTCTTTCTGTGAACATATGAAATCAGAATTTCAAGACTAGACCAGAAAGGGAGATTAGATCAGTTTTCTCTTAGTATGTCAAGGAGTGACATCAGAAGTTCAGTACTGCACTAAACTTGGGAGTTTCCTCCATTTCTTTCCTTTCAGGAAAAGGATGTGAATGTGGGACTTCTATTCTTAGTCGGACACGACTGAGCGACTGAACTGAACTGAGGCCTTAAATTATCAAAGAGATCAGGGATTGCCAACATTTCCTGGTGGCACTGCATGGACATCATACCATTCCCTCATGAGAGGCTGAGATAGACAGAAATTCAGTACTTTCCCAGTTTAGCCTGTAAGGAAGCCTAGCTCTAGGATGGAAGGAAAGGAAATGAACATTTAGGGAAGAGATGGTGAGGATAACTAGTGGGTGGCAGGGGGATCTGGGTTAGTGCCTGTTAAATATTGTTGGCATCTTGGAAAGATTCACAGAAATGATTCACCAGGATAGCTCTCTCAAGAGCTGACTCATGGGAGAAGAAAGGTGGGATCTGCGAAATAAAAAGAAAGCACCCTCCCATACAGTAACTTGCCTTTTTAATAGTTTTGACTACTCTGCTAGTCAAATTCATCCTACAATTCATTCTTTGGAAAGAATGCCAAACCTGAAATAGTCCTTCAGAGACTCTAAAGCAAATGTCAACAGGTCACCATTGGTAGAGCAAAATGTGTATTATTATTGAAAGGCCGACAAGTCCCTGGCAGGGCAGTGGTTAGGACTCTGCTTTCACTGCCAAGGGTGCAGTTTCAGTCGCTGGTCAGGGAACTACAATCTTGATAGGTGAGTGGGGCAGCCAAAAGTAATTAATTAGTTAAAGAATGTTAAAAAGGCAGCAGGCTATGAGAAAGGAAAAGTAGTGCTAAATGTGGTGATGAAATCCCTGTTTGTTTTGGGAATCTAAGTTCCCCAACCAGGGATCAAATCTGTACCCCCTGCATTGTGAGCAAGGAGTCTTAACCACTGGACCACCAGGAAAGTCCCAATGAAAGCCCTGTTTCTAAAATGGGAATCAGGTGCTTAAAGGGGAAAAGTTGACCTAGGATTTTGTCCCATTTTTGTTTTCATTTTTATCTCTAATTCTCACATACTACAAATGCATTTCTAAAGTCCTTTAAGAAGCAGGTTTTACCCTTGACTACAAGTTTCGCGTTTTGTCTTCCTCTGAAAAAAAAAGTTGGGGGGAATTCCCTGCAGTCTGGTGGTTAGGGCTCTAGATGCTTTCACTGCCAAGGGTGCTGGTTCAATCCCTGGTCAGGGAACTAAGTGCCCACAAGCAGCACAGCTCCACCAAAAAAAAGTTGGGAAATGAGACACTGAGGAAGCAAAGAATGTCTGCCATTAGTTTAAGAGGGTTAGCATATTTGGAATGCTTCTTATACTAACACTGCCTCCTTGTAGGATATAAATTTCTTATTTACTCCACCAACTTCTTCTGGTCGTGTGGTGTCCAAGAGACATCAATTCTGCTGTGTAATTCAGAGGATTCTCATTCCAAGAGTATCTGAGCCAAAGCAAGTATTCTGTGGCAGCTGCAGCAGTGCCATCACTAGCAATTTGCTCTTATCATTATTTATTACCTTTGAACCTAAGATTTCCTGCCTATGCCTCTTCAGGCAGGAGTCAGTCCCCTTTGCATGAAAAGGTTTATTTAAACAGGTTAGTTATTACAAGACTAAAATACCAGTTGAATATCCATATTTTGGAAATCTATTCACACTGGAGATCTACAGAAATGCCACAAATTACTACCTGAAATCAGAAATTCTAGGAATTGAAGATTCTGAGATAAGATACTGAAGTCTTAATAGTGATGGTGTGCTTGCTTCTTTCAATCAGGCTTTTGGGTTCAGATATGACAGGCTCTGGGTTTAAAATAAAGTTTGAACCATTACTGGTTTCAAACCATGTTCCATTAACCTTGCAAGTCAAATACATTTGATTCTTTAATATAAAACAAAAAGATAAAATAGATGGTAGAAGAAAAGGTATTTGTAGAAAGAAGATACAGATGGAATGATGTGGATGTTTAGAGAATAACCATTTCAATAAAATATATATACACTAAACTTAAAATTGTAAAATAATGAAGTGATGCCTTTCTTATTACACTGTATAATGAGAATTTCAAAACTGCCATTGCAAAAAGACATATAATTTGCTTAATTTCTGGTGTTAAGCTGTTTATATTTCAATTTTAACTTCAAGTTGCCTTGTCAATGGGACTGTGTTTGATCACAAAAACCAAATATTTATTACAGATGCATCTGTGTCAGCAATTTAAAAATAAATAAGTGAAGGTGACACTATAGGAGAGGCTGAAGCTCATATAATCTGCACTGGAAATTTATTTATTAGCTTGCTGCCAAGTGAAGAAAAGAACTCAGACTGCATATGATGTATTATTTATTGATTTTAGTCACAAATGTATCAAGCACTTTTTTCTCACAAGACAAGATTACTAAATAGTCCTGGACACACAAAGTGATGACAAAGTTCATGACAGTTTCTGTCCTTAAAGACTTAATCAAAATAACAATATTTATTAAGCAATATTTTATCACAAGGTGAAGTACCAATAAAAAAGTAGACACTAAGGGGTTCAAATAAATCTGGGGGGAAAAGTCATCAAATTAAATGAGGTAATATATGCAAAGTCCTTAGAATAGTACTTGGCCTGTGACAGGCACTCAAAAAATGTAAATCATGACCCTCTTCCCCAGCCAGGAGCCCTAGGATTCAGACTCCAGGACTGTAGCCCTTGCATTTAAGAGGTGGACACAGGACATTTATCATAATCTGAACTTTAGATACATAAACTCTGACTCATTCTAGTTAAAAAGAAGAGTCTTTGAATCCTAGAACATGTTTTGAAAATGACCAGAGACCATAAAGGAAGCTTATCTGCTTAGCTTTCTGTAATCACTGCTTTTAGGTACAATTCCTCAAACCTGTGGATTTCACCCTTCGTCCTATTTTCCACTGCTTCACATATTGTAGGTAGTTCAGAGCTAAGTTTAAAAACCTGCAAAACTTAGGGTGTGGTTCACATTGTACTTGATAAGTTGGGTGGGGAGAGGAAGTTTGCAGATGATAAAGTTGAAAAAAGCCTGCCTCAGCATACATCTTTCGCTTTCTGCAATTCGAGTTACATGAGCTTCCAGGAAGGAAATTACTAATTTAAAAACACCAAAGAATCTGGAATTAAGAGCTTGGCTCTACTCTAGCTCAGCCAGCTGTTTAACTTCCCACAAATAACATCTCTGAACCTCATTTCTCTCAACACAGGAATGAATGCTATGTTTCAGAGAACTGTCTTGATGATTAAATGAAATAACAAAGGAAAGCACACTGTACCCCATGAAAGCATCATATAAAACGAGCTCCTTGAAAAATGGGGAGAAATTAGGTGTGTACCTCCGCGGACTCAAGCCCAAGCCCACATTTCCCTCCAGAAGGCAAATACAAAGAAAATCCTTTGATCCAATATTCGAATCTGTCTCTAGGCTTTACTGGCTTTGACAAGGGCAAGGTAATCCTTTTCTGTCAGCCTGTAAGTCTGGAGACGTTTCTAATTCCAGCCACACCACTGAAAGTTCTGCTAGGTAGTCTTAAAAAACCCTTTTCACCTATTTGTGCCCACTCACCTACTAAACAGGAACAGTACAGTCTTGTTTGAAAGAGAATACTGGAAAGCATTCAACGTGGTGAGAAAGGCTTATCAAGGCCCCAAACACCACACCATGCACTACCATTTGAAATCCTAGGTACCCTGTTGGACGCACTCGTTCGGTAACATTTTCAAGGCCTCTCTGCCAGGTCGCTCGGTTAGTTTTTGATGAAAGCCAAGGCAGGAAATATATTACCTCATATTACTGAGAACAGGAAGCCCAGGAAGTCTAAATACAAGGACACGGGGCTACCGGAAGCCAGGTTCCTAACGCCTGGATCATTTACAAGGAAAGAACTCCCAGTTTTTCTTAAAAAAAAAAAAGCCTGAAAAGTGCGGAGGCTCGGGGGTGGGGGTGGAGGAGGGGCCAAGCCAAGAAGCCCCATCTATTTTCGGCGGGAAATTAGGGAAGGCGGAGGCATTTGCGCTCCAAAAAGCGAGTTGGGCCATCTCTTTCGCTGAGAGTCCAGACACAGCATCCGACCTCGGAGGTTGAGAAGTCGAACCCCTCCAATCTCTGCGTGGGGGTCAGCCGGCCTCCAGCTGCCATGAAACGAGGTGCTAGGGGCCTGCCAGGCTAATCCGTCGCACCCTGCGCAGAGGCGAGACCCCCCAACCTCCCTTCCTTCCGCAACGGCGGCTGGCAGGCTCCTTCCATCCCTAGATCTGGGTGCCACTGGGCAAGTTACCCTCCCAACGTCCTGGGGTAGGAACGTCTGACTCCGCCGCTCTGGGTCAGCCCTAGACCAGAGGCGCGCGGGCTACGTGGGTGTGTGGCCTCCAGGAGGTCCTAGAAAATCACCTATAAGGCCGGGGTGGGAGTCGGGCAAGAAAGTGGTGGGGGAGGGGCTCAACCTTAGCCGCCATTTTGTCCTCGCTCCACTTCCGTCTTCTCTCCCCGGCTCCGCGGCCGGACCCCTCCCCGCAGGCCCTGCGCTCTCGCTCCCGGGGTTCCGCATGAGCGGGGTTGCGGGTCGCGCTGCTGTTATTGGCTGGTTCCAGATTGGCCCGCC
Organism: Antilocapra americana; assembly: GCA_007570785.1. Lineage (NCBI taxonomy): Eukaryota > Metazoa > Chordata > Mammalia > Artiodactyla > Antilocapridae > Antilocapra > Antilocapra americana. The sequence continues at coordinate 17,821,776 of ML663009.1, forward strand.
CCGTTCCTCCCCCTCCTTCCGTCCCTCCCGCCGGAGCTTTCCGGCGACGCATGCGCAGCGGCGAACGCGCCCTTCCTCCCCAGCGCAGCTCTCCGCCAGGGGTGACTGAGGACTCCCGCGCGCGGGCTCCGTCGGCCCCACCCTCCCTTTCCCCGGGGCCATTCGGAGAGCGGGGGCGAGAATGAAAGTTCCAGAACGCTGCGGTGAGTGCGTCATCGCGAGGCAGGGCGGGCTGCGGCCGGGAGAGGGAGGCCCGAGCGGTGGAGCCGGGCTCGTCATTGGGCCTTGCGGAGGTGGCCGCGCCACCGTTGGCTGAGGAACATATGATGGGCAGTGGCAGGGGCGGGCCCCTTCTGGAAGGTTCTGAGGCAGGGTATAAGAGACGGGGCGGCGGGCGGAAACCGGTCTCATTGGACGCACCGGCAGCATTCCAGGTTGCTGACTTTTCCCGCATAGCCGGGCCTACGTTTTCGGTTAGTATTTCGGCCTTCGGTGGTTTCTTGGGAGCATGTAGGCCACTGCAGGCTGCATGGGTTTGCGGCGGCCTGGGGCTTTCTGAGCATCTCAGGCAGGGGGTGTGGGGCAGTTGTTTTGCCTGGATGGAGGGGCTTTGTTGTCGAGGGGAGGCGGCAGCCCAGGGGTCTAATCGCGACGGAGGTGCGGGTCACGGAGGGAAGGCGGCGTGGGCGGCCATGTGAGAGAGGGGCCGCACCCGTCTGCAGGGTGTGGAGCCAGCGACTCCCTGTTTCCTTCTTAAGAGTCGGCGGCTCCCTGTTTCCTTGTTTTAAGACCCAGTGTTCTTAAAAGAGGAAGTCATCATTGGCGTGGCCACAAGGTGGGGGAGGGGGCTTCAGGGCGTTTGCAGCCCTTGCGGCGTTGAGTACCGGTAAGGGGGCAGGGCTAAGGTTCAGCCCGGGGCACGGGACCACGTGTTCCGCTATGCCGCAGAACAGACCCTCCTTGCTGGTTCCGTCTGCGGCGGCCTCCGCCGTTGGCAAGGGAACCTTACTGCAGCACTTAACACGTTTGCTGTGACCCTCCCGCGTGATTATTTGACAAGGTCAGAGTTTGTTGGGTGAGGTGCTAAGTATAATTTTCAGAGTGGTCATGCAAGATTGCGTTGACTTGGTAAATGTCTTAATGCTTAATCCGCTTTTTTTTAACTACTTTTTTTTCCCCTTTTAGCAACCATGTCTAAGGGACCTGCAGTTGGCATTGATCTTGGCACCACCTATTCTTGTGTGGGTGTCTTCCAGCACGGAAAGGTGGAAATAATTGCCAATGATCAGGGGAACCGAACCACCCCAAGCTATGTCGCCTTTACTGATACCGAACGATTGATCGGTGATGCTGCCAAGAACCAAGTCGCAATGAATCCCACCAACACGGTTTTTGGTAAGCCATAATTGTGTGAATTTGAGTGATTTAGGCAGTGCGTAATTTGAGAAGCTGTTACTGTTAAGTGTGAGGTGGCCATGAAATCTTTTAAGAATAAGAAAAAATAACCTGTAGGAAACTTGACTGCCCTTTCTAATTGCAATATTACGGCCATTTAGAAGTTGAATCCATTTAGTTGAGTGAAATTGCGTTGACAGGCATTTAGTTAGTAGGATGATGGGTTTAAGTTCTTATCAAAAAGATGTATGATAAAATTCAAGGTAACAATTCGTACTTGATATCTTTGATAGATGCCAAACGACTTATTGGACGAAGATTTGATGATGCTGTTGTCCAGTCTGATATGAAACATTGGCCTTTCATGGTGGTGAATGATGCTGGCAGGCCTAAGGTTCAAGTTGAATACAAGGGAGAGACAAAGAGTTTTTATCCAGAGGAGGTGTCATCCATGGTCCTGACAAAGATGAAGGAAATCGCAGAAGCCTACCTTGGGAAGGTGAGCACCATACTGCAGGAGGATGTGGAGGTTACCAGATTCCTTGGTAATGTGGGGTTCTGGCTGACTCAAGGGTGAGTAGTAAAACTAGAATGGTGAAGACGTATTTTTGCATATCCAACTTTTAGTTTTAATCTTTTTTTCTTGCTAGACTGTTACCAATGCTGTTGTCACAGTACCTGCCTACTTTAATGACTCTCAGCGTCAGGCTACCAAAGATGCTGGAACTATTGCTGGTCTCAATGTACTTCGAATCATCAATGAGCCAACTGCTGCTGCTATTGCCTATGGCTTAGACAAAAAGGTTGGAGCATAAATCATGTATGTCTTAGTCAAAACTGATTTGAGTCATCACAAACAGATGAAAATAAATTACTTGTATTTTAACTTTCAGGTTGGAGCAGAAAGAAATGTGCTGATCTTTGATTTAGGTGGTGGCACTTTTGATGTGTCAATCCTCACTATTGAGGATGGAATCTTTGAGGTCAAATCTACAGCTGGAGATACTCATTTGGGTGGAGAAGACTTTGACAACCGCATGGTCAACCATTTTATTGCAGAGTTCAAACGCAAACACAAGAAGGATATCAGTGAGAACAAGAGGGCTGTCCGTCGCCTCCGTACTGCTTGTGAGCGTGCTAAGCGCACTCTCTCTTCTAGCACCCAGGCCAGTATTGAGATTGATTCCCTCTATGAAGGAATCGACTTCTATACCTCTATTACCCGTGCCCGATTTGAAGAATTGAATGCTGACTTGTTCCGTGGCACCCTGGACCCTGTGGAGAAAGCCCTTCGGGATGCCAAGCTGGACAAGTCTCAGATCCACGATATTGTGTTGGTGGGTGGCTCAACCCGCATCCCCAAGATTCAGAAACTGCTCCAGGACTTCTTCAATGGGAAAGAACTGAATAAGAGCATCAACCCTGATGAGGCTGTTGCCTATGGTGCAGGTAATCTCCTTAAACAGCTGTTAGGAGGCCTAAGTTAAATTTCGCTGTGATGAATGATTTTTAAACATTCGTAGTTTCCACCAAAAGCTTTAGCTAATGATGACAAAACTTCCTTGGATGTCTGAGCGATTGAGAATTGTTAGTAAGATAATGAATTCAACTGTGGTTTTCTTTAAAAAATAAATTTCCTTTTTAATTTAGCTGTCCAGGCAGCCATTTTGTCTGGAGACAAATCTGAAAATGTTCAAGACTTGCTGCTGTTGGATGTCACTCCTCTTTCCCTTGGAATTGAAACTGCTGGTGGAGTCATGACTGTCCTCATCAAGCGCAATACCACCATTCCTACCAAGCAGACGCAGACTTTCACCACCTACTCTGACAACCAGCCTGGTGTGCTCATTCAGGTAAGCTGGCTCAGTTTGGCTTACTTGAGCTGCTGTATAATTGGGCAGGATTTGTTCTGCTATGATGATGGATTCCAAAACCATTCGTAGTTTCCACCAGAAATCCTGTGTTGGCCAACTCCTTCCTTGGATGTCTGAGCGATCAGTCTTGCCTAATTAAGCTTATCAAAATTTAAGCTATTAGAGAAACTTGAGTTTTCCCTTCTGTGTTTGTAGTACTTACGTAATATTGAATGTAATTTCTATAGGTTTATGAAGGTGAGCGTGCCATGACCAAGGATAACAACCTGCTTGGCAAATTTGAACTCACAGGCATACCTCCTGCACCCCGTGGTGTTCCTCAGATTGAAGTCACTTTTGATATTGATGCCAATGGCATTCTCAATGTCTCTGCTGTGGATAAGAGCACAGGAAAAGAGAACAAGATTACCATCACTAATGACAAGGGTGAGTTTGGGCTACCTATTGTGTGTGTGTGTGTGGTGAAATCTGATGTTTTAAGGAGTTCGGGTTTTATTTTCCAAGTGTTTCAGCTTTACTAAGAGCATTTAGCCAAAAAAATCACTTAATCACTAAATGGAATTGCAGGGTGATTGTTGATTCTTGCATAAAAGATTGCACCTAAATAAAACTTTCTTATAGGCCGCTTGAGCAAGGAAGACATTGAACGCATGGTTCAAGAAGCAGAGAAGTACAAAGCTGAAGATGAGAAGCAGCGGGATAAGGTGTCTTCAAAGAATTCGCTCGAATCTTATGCCTTCAACATGAAAGCTACTGTTGAGGATGAGAAACTTCAGGGCAAGATTAATGATGAGGACAAACAGAAGATTCTTGACAAGTGTAATGAAATAATCAACTGGCTGGATAAGAACCAGGTTTGTAATTATTGCTAGAAAACTTGAGGGTGTGGGGTTTTGTGGATTAAGGACTTTAGCAAAAACTTAGGTTGAGGTCACAATGATGAATGGTCCAAAACATTCGCGGTTTCCACCAGAACGCTAGATGTTGGCAGTTCCTTCCTTGGATGTCTGAGTGACCCAAGACCTCCAATGTAACCTAAAGGATGTTTATAGTGTCAGGTTGATTGCATCAAACTTAAATCTTCCATTTAAAGAATCTATGGTTAAAGAATGTTTTGTATTTCTCTTTAGACTGCAGAGAAGGAAGAATTTGAACATCAGCAGAAGGAGCTGGAAAAAGTCTGCAACCCCATTATTACCAAGCTGTACCAGAGTGCAGGAGGCATGCCTGGGGGAATGCCAGGAGGAATGCCTGGTGGCTTCCCTGGTGGTGGAGCTCCTCCATCAGGTGGTGCCTCCTCTGGGCCCACCATTGAAGAGGTTGATTAAGCCAGCATAGCATAGATTTAGCATTGTTCCACAAAAAACATGGAAGGACCCAAATTTGTAGCACATCAGTGGCAGTTACAAAGTTGAGCTGCTATAGTAAATAACTGGGCATTCTTGATACTTGAACATGGAATGTGTGTGCACATGGAAAAACATTGCACTTTACAAGCACTGTATTGTAAGTGGAAAAAATGCAATGTCTTAAATAAAACTGTATTTAAAATTGGCACCATAAAATTGTCTGACTCTTCTTACAAGGATAGTAAAAGTTTTTGGCTTTGGGAATTATTTCTCTGGCTAAATATTATAACACAATCTTAGTTGTCATATTGTTCAACCTAAGGGAATGCCTAAAGGCTTTGAATTAAGGTAAAGTGGGAAAATGGGTAAAGATTTCCTTCAGTGTACTCTGACATATAGTGCTAAGTCTGTGTTACTAAACTACACTAGTTTGGACTATAGATACTGATACTTTGCAGTGTTGGTTAGGAACAGGCATCTCAAATATTGTCAACTTTGTGGTTGAAACAATGAAGATGTTGGAGGCAAAAATTGGGCAAGGAAATCTTTACAACTAGACCATCTTACTAAGCTCTGTTAATCTACTGGCAGAGGCATTTTTGTCTCCTAAAGTGAGACTTAAGAGTTGGGTGTTAAGGTTGGCATAGTGAGGGCCTTTGCCCTCATGTAATCAAGTTTGAGAAATTGGGTGTCTAATTCTGATTTCATTTTAAATCATAGCCAACCTTAACTCAGGAACTTGAGAGGTAGAAGCTGATTTTGAACAGCTGTGCTTATCAAGCCTTATTACACTGGACTGCCTTTAGGTAAGCTTTCTTGGGAACAAAGTTCAGTATACCTTGACTATTTAAGCTTGAGTTGACAGAATCAAATGAATGTTGGGCTATGGGTCAAAGGTCTTGCATCTGGGATGTGAATCCTACAAAGTCATCTTAGTGAGATAATGCATTTATCACTTTTGCAACCCCATGGACTATGTCCCACTAAGTTGCTCTGTCCATGGGATTCTCCAGGCAAGAGTACTGGAGTGGGTTGACACCCTTCTTAGGGTATCTTACTGGCCCAGGGAATGGAGCCCATTAAGTCTCCTGCATTGGCAGGCGGGTTCTCTAACAACTAGCACCATCCACGTGCTCATGATTCTTGCTTAACACCAGTCTGCCACCTAGTGGTCATTTAAAAACTAGGCCAGGGATGGTGGTCTACATCAGTTTAAGCTCAGCAGTGACCAGTAACAGGCTGCTTCAGGTCTCTGCCTTGTTTGTGTAGCTTTTGGTTCTTGAGTGACCCAGCTAACATAGTTTGGAGTTCAAAAGAATGTTTCTGCATTAAGTAAACAGTTGTATTTTCAGGGTAGTGGGTATAGCCAGTAGGCTATCATTGGTAAAACAGTTGAAGGTTCGTAAGATATTCAGTAAAACGTAACAGTAGTGCATATCACACTGGCTATTTTGTGACTTAGGTGTTAATGTTTGACATTGCTCCAGGAAGTTTTGAGCCAGTAGTGAAATGTCATGTTTTAACCGGTTCATGAAGGTGACCTGGGTTTGGTGCAAACCGTATGGGGTAGTTTTGGATTATTTTTGGTTTGGTTTGTTTTTGAGACCACTTGAAATACTTCTGTCTGTGATCTTGGTGAGAAAATTGGAGGTGAAATGTGATAGTGAAGCACGAGACCTAGCCCAATCAAAGGTTCTCAGTGGTAGGCATGACTGCAAGTTGAACAAAATGCATGTCTCTTCAATGAGACGGAAATACACTATTTCCCTTACACAGATGGAAGAAATAATGCATTGCAGGGCTTGTATAATAGGGTTTGGCAGAAGCTAGGGATTACCTACTTGATAGTTATACTGCTTTCTCTGTATTTAGTCTGAAAAGAATGCGTATGAGGACTCTTGAGAAGTTCAGAGAGGTTGAGTAAATTTGAATCACCCTGGGGGAGGAGAGCCAGTCAGGCATTTAAGTGTTGGGTAGACTATTCTAGAACTCTGCTCTGGCATACCAGTGTAGTGGCACTTGCTCATCTTGATGTAGAGCTGGGCTTCACATTTACTGAGGAATTTTTTTTTAAAAGCAAGGGAGTTTGTAATCGTCTGAGAGAAGTTGGAGTTATGTACCTAGGTGAGACTAGTGGTAATCTGCCTGCCAATGCAGGAAATGGAGAGATACAGGTTTGATCTCTGGGTCAGGAAGGTCTGAAGAAAGGCATGGCAACCCACTCCAGTATTCTTACCTGGAGAATCTGACACGGGTTACAGTCTATAGAGTTGGAAAGAGTCAGATATCACTGAGTAGACTTGGCATGCACTTAATGATTTTGGTCCCAATATTCATCAGATACTTAAAAAGTTCCCTGTTAAGTGTTTCCCCCCTCACCCCAGTCTTTGGTGTTCAAACTTGGAGACTTAACTTTTGCAGAAAGTTGAGGTAATTTGGGGTTTTGAGAAACCCACTGACTGGTCAATTTTTGTCTTTTACTTTGCATTAAGTGTTTTTTTAACTTGCTGTGAGCTAAGCTCTGACAGCAGTAGATGCAGAAGCTGGTAAAGATGTGTTCCAGCCTTATAAACGTCTAGAGTATCGAGAGACTGCCATGCACAAGATGAAGATAGTTAGAAGGTAGCATCCTGATTGTGGAAAGAGACTAGCAATGTGTATAAATTAGGTTGTTCATTACAGCTTAGGAAAAGATGTGGAGAAGGTGGCCTCTTATAAGAACAGCATTTTTTCCATTCAGTTTAGATGAAGTTAAGGGGTTTCTATTTAATCTTACCTTATTTGATTATCATTTATTTATTTTTTGATTATCTTTTAACAACCGTAGAACGATGGTTGGGTTGTCTGGCTGTGCATGTGTAAATCTCTACAGGATGACCAAAGCAACTTTACTTCTGTGGTTTATTGTAATGTGGTTATAAAGAGTCATGCTTCAGGATACCTGGCTTTTAAATTTTGCACAGCGTGCCATTGACTTGAGGGCAAAAAGTTCAGGGTCCCTCAATCTCCATGTCTACTTTTAAAAGTTACACGCTTGTTTTAGCTGGACTTAGTAACACTTAACAATGCTATGGTTGTGTTTAGAAATGTATTTTTATTACTCTAGGTAAGTAACAGTAATTGTACTTCTTAACTACTAAAGAATAATTTTTGTCTTTAAAAGCCACAGCCATACATTTACTCCCAGAAATATTACTTAAGTCTTTGTGTACTTAAAATGTACTATAAAGAAAATGATGCCTGCAAACAATGCTTTGCTCCAACAATACTGGGTATTTGATTCAACAATATTGCTCTACAATATACCTTCATAGAAAAAATAGCCTTTTCAATTCTATTAAGATGGAATGGAGATGGTAAGGGAGAGGCTGCAGTCCATGGGACTGCAGAGGGTCAGACACTACTGGGCAACTGAACAACCACCATGTGGAATGGAGTGATGGGTGGGACAGACTGGAAAGGTTGAGGGTTTTCCTTTCAGTAGTCTATGTATGTATGGCTGTAAGGACATCTTTATCCACTAGATGGCAGTAAGCAACTTAGAAAATGACAGCTGAGGGCGGCTGCTGAAACATTTTCACTGAGGTTTGTGCTTTTTGTTTGTTTCACAAGTGACCTATCTGGAAGCACAGCAAATGCTGAGGAAGGAAGTCAGCCTCAAATGTTCACATTCACGTTCCAGGCGCAAAGCATTCCCAGCTGAGTAAGTTGAACAAGTGCTCTGATGGGGTGTATGGGTTTAAGTAGAAATTTTAGGGTGACTTGAAACAGGTAGGTCAGATACAGAGCTTTGACATGTGCAGGGATGAAGGAAAAAAAGGGGAGTCTCCGTGGGAAGAGAAAATAGTCTCTCCTGACCCTCTCATGGTTCATTTTTCCAAGTTTAAACTGTTAGTGATATTTCCCTCATCACCCTCCACTCTTGACTCCCTGGATTCTCAGTACCTGTATGAAATGTTTGAATTCCTCACTGAACTCAAGCTCATGAATGAATGTGAGAATATCCACACACTCGTATAATGTCTGGCACATTATATAAGCATGTAATAGCAAATGAATTAATAAGAAGGGGTGTGGCAGGTACCCAAGAAGTAGAATGTGTTGTCTTTGAGCGTTATGATGGTTTGGTCATGGCTCTTGGAGTGGTGAGAGGCTGGCTGGGTTCAGGCTCCCTACAGATCTTTGCTACAGTTGCTTGTTGCAGAGCTGGGGAACCAAATTAGAGCTGCATGAGGTGAGGAAACGATCAAGCCTGGAGCAGCTCTAGCCAAAGGAGACTTGGCAGTAACAGCTGTCAGGCTTTGGCCTAAGGGACCACTTGCTTTCTGTAGATTGCCCCTGAGATCTGGGTGATATAGGAAATGAGTGTGCTGAGCAGTATGAGGATAATAGGGCTTGCCAGGAAGACTGAGGTCTGTCCTGATAAGCTGGGCTATAGTTCATAGAATGCAGCCAAACCCAGGGCCCTAAAGAAAAGGCTGCAGATCTTCTTGACCTTGGATTAGACACAAAACAACAAGCAACAAAAGAAAACATAGATATGTTGGACTTCATAACAATTAAAAATGTGCTTAAAATGACGCCATCAATGAAGGGAAGAAAGGCAACCCACAGAATTGGGGAAAATACTTACCTGTGTGTGTGCGCAGTTGCTTCAGTCATGTCTGACTGTGACCTATAGGCTGTAGCCCACCAGGCTCCTCTGTCCATGGGATTCTCTAGGCAGGAACACTGGAGTGGGTTGCCATGCCCTCCTCCAGGGGATCTTCCCAACCCAGGAATTGAACCCATATCTCTGGCATCTTCTGCATTACAGGCAGGTTCTATTGTACCTACCTGTAATTGTTTTAATTGTTAAAGTACTGCTATCCAAAATGTACTAAAAAACTTGTAAACTCAAAAGAGAGAAACCAGGTGTTTACAAGGGACAACTGATCTAAATAGGTATGTCTCCAAAGAAGATACACAAATAGCTAATAAGCACAGGGAAAGGTGCTCAATATCATTAGCGACCACAGAAATGGGAATCAAAACCTCAGTGAGAAGTTTATACTCACTAGGATGTCTGGACAGGAACAGTTGGCAAGAATGTACAGAAATTGGAACACTGATACACTGCTGATATGACTGTACAATGCGGCAACCCATTTGGAAAACAGTCTGGCAGTTCCTCAAAAGTTAAACTTAGAATTAATTAACGTATGACCCAGGCATTCTACCAATTATGTACCCAAGAGAAATTAAAATATACATCCACACAAGCACTTACACATACACAGTATTACAGTACCTCAAAAAAGACCATAACCCACACAAACAAATGTCTGTCAACTAATGAATGGATAAATAAAACAGTATATCCACACAATGGAATATTACTCAGCTATAAGAATGAATGAAGTATTGATACATGCTCTAATGTAGGTGATCCTTGATTATATGAAATGTCCAGAATAGGCACATCTTTTTGAGATAGAAAGTAGAAATAGGTGGTTTCATAACGCTGGGGGCAAGGACAGTTGGGGAGAGATGCAGTTATTGCAGACAGGTATGGGGTTTTGTTTTGGGATGATGAGATCATTCTAATTAGTTGTGGCAAAAGTTGTATAATTCTGTGAATTTGTTAAAATACTGAGTTGCATACTTTCAATAGATAAATTAATGAATTATGTGGTATGAATATTATAGTATTTCAACAAAGCACTTAAAAATGTGGGAGGGGTTAGAAAAGAAAGTTGCAGAGCTGGCTTCCACAAAGTGAGGGGAGAGAGGGAGGGAGGGAGAGAGAGAATGTATGTGAATATAAGATTTTTTACTCTCAAGGAACTAAGTAATGCTGGCTGTGTGTTGGTTTTCCTTTTTATCCCCAGCTTTACTGACATAATTGTCATATAATATTGTGTCAGTTTAAGGGGTGCAATGTGTTGGTTTGATACACTCATATTGTGAAGTGATTACCACAGTAAGGTTAGTTAGCACCTCCGTCACTTTACATAATTGCCATTTCCTTTTTGTTTATGGTGAGGGCATTTAAGATTTACTATCTTGAATGGACATGTGGACATGGATTGAGGGGGAAAGGTAGAGTAAGATGAAATGAGAGAGTGACATTGACATATATACACTCAGTTCAGTTCAGTCGCTCTGAGTTGTGTCCAGCTTTTTGTGACCCCATGGATTGCAGCACACCAGCCCTCCCTGTCCATGGCCAACTCCCGGAGTTTACTCAGACTCATGTCCATTGAGTCGGTGATGCCATCCAGCCATCTCATCTGTCATCCCATTCTCCTGCCTTCAATCTTTCTCAGCATCAGGGTCTTTTCCAACGAGTCAGTTCTTCACATCAGGTGGCCAAAGTATTGGAGTTTCAGCTTCAGCATCAGTCCTTCCAATGAACACCCAGGACTGATCTCCTTTAGGATGGACTGGTTGGCTCTCCTTGCAGTCCAAGGGACTCTCAAGAGTCTTCTCCAACACCACAGTTTAGAAGCATCAATTCTTCAGCACTCAGCTTTCCTTATAGTCTAACTCTCACATCCATACATGACTACTGGAAAAACCATATCTTTGACCAGATGGACCTTTGTTGGGAAAGTAATGTCTCTGCTTTTTAATATGCTGTTTAGGTTGGTCATAGCTTTCCTTCCAAAGAGCAAGAATCTTTGAATTTCATGGCTGCAGTCACCATCTGCAGTGATTTTAGAGCCCCCCCCAAAATAAAGTCTGTTACTGTTTCCATTGTTTCCCCATCTATTTGCCATAAAGTGATGGGACTGGATAGCATGATCTTAGTTTTCTGAAGCCAGCTTTTTCACTATCATCAAAGAGGCTCTTATAGTTCTTCACTTTCTGCCATAAGGGTGGTGTTATCTGCATATCTGAGGTTATTGATATTTCTCCCAGCAATCTTGATGCCAGCTTGTGCTTCATCCAGCCCAGCATTCCCCATGATGTACTCTGCATATAAGTTAAATAAGCAAGGTGATAATATATAGCCTTGATGTACTCCTTTGCCGATTTGGAACCAGTCTGTTCCATGTCTAGTTCTAACTGTTGCTTCTTGACCTGCATACAGATTTCTCAAGAGGCAGGTCAGGTGGTCTGGTATTCCCATCTCTTGAAGAATTTTCCACAGTTTGTTGTGATCCACACAGTCAAAGCTTTGGCGTAGTCAGTGAAGCAGGAGTAAATGTTTTTCTGGAACTCTCTTGCTTTTTTTATGATCCAATGGATGTTAGCAATTTGATCTCTGTTCCTCTACCTTTTCTAAATCCAGCTTGAACATCTGGAAGTACATGGTTCACGTATTGTTGAATCCTGGCTTGGAGGATTTTGAGCATTACTTTGCTACTGTGTGAGATGAGTGCTATTGTGTGGTAGTTTGAGCATTCTTTGGCATTGCCTTTCTTTGGGATTGGAATATGTATATATACTTATTTACATATGTAAAATAGAAAGCTCCTGTATAGCACAGGGAGCTCAAATCAGTGCTCTGCAGTGACCTAGTGGGAAGGCTCAAGAGGGAGGGAATGTAGGTGTATGTAGGACTGATTCACTTCATTATACAGCAGAAACTAACAGTATTGTAAAGCAGTTATACTCCAATTAAAAAAAAACACACAGATTTACTCTTAGCAATTTCTAAGTATTCAGTACATATGGTGTTAAATATAAACATGGGGCTGTACATTAGATCCTTGAACTTACTTGTGACTGAAAGTTTAGACCCTTTTGCCATACTCTCCCCATTTCCCCAGTGCCCTGTGCTGTTTTCTTTTTTTGGCCACTCAATGCAGCAGGAAGAATCTCGGTTCCCTGACCAGGGATCAAACCCACGTCCCCGGCAGGGGACGTGCCGAATCTTGACTGCTGGACCTGGACCACCAGGGAAGTCCTACGTTATTGTTTTCTAATGCCTACATTTCCCTTTGAGACATTGTGGACTCTCAAAGCAAGCAGATACAAATTCCAAACCTAAGAGGTGAAACAGTTAGGTTGGTGGGCTGAAAGAAAGCAAGCTGCAGGCAAGTAACCACTGGAGAGACGCTGCAAATATTCACCAGAAACCTTTTTGTCTATTTAGTGTTTCTCATGTGTCGTCTGGGACCTGCTCTGCTATTTACTGCGACTGTGACCTTGGGAAAATTATTCTTTCTGAAACTGAGTATCTTTACTTATGAAATGGGGATTATAGTAATTATCCATTAGGCTTGTTATGAGGATTAAATGAGCCAGTGTATGTGGAGTATTTAGCTCTGTGCCTGACTCAAAGAGGAAGTGTTAGAAGAGCTAGAATTATTAACTATTAGATAATATTAACATTTCCTAAGACTGCCATAACAAAGTACCAAAAACTTAGGGGACTTCCCTGGTGGTCCAGTGGTAACACTTCACATTCTAATGCAGGGTGTACAGTGATTTGATCCCTGGTCCGGGAGCTAAGATCCTGCATGCCTCATGGCCAAAAAGCAAAACCATAAAACAAGCAATATTGTAACAAATAAAGACTTTACAAATGGTCCACATCAAAAATCTGTAACTCTCTCTTTGTCACACTGCTGAAGATCCTGGTGTCACCATGGGCCACTGACCCGCCCAGTATTACCGGTATTGTAAGAGCAAGTTGTACCCAAAGTCTCGCTTCTGCCAAGGTGTCCCTGATGCTGAGATGTGCATCTTTGACATGGTGCAGAAGAAGGCAAAACTGGGTGAGTTCCCGCTCTGTGGCCACAGGGGGTCAGATGAATATGAGCAGCTCTATTCCGAAGCCCTGGAAGCTGCCCATATTTGTGCCAACAAGTACAAAAAATGGTGAAAAGCTGTGGTAAAGGTGGCTTTCACGTCCAGGGACAGTTCCACTCTTCCACATCATCCTCATCAACAAGGTGTTGTCTTGTACTGGAGCTGACAGGCTCCAGACAGGTATGTGCGGTGCCTCTGGAAAACCCCAGGGCACAGTGGCCAGGGTCCACGTTGGCCAAGTCACAGTGTCCATCTGCACCAAGCTGCAGAAGAAGAAGCATGTAATTGAAGCCCTCCACAGGGCCAAGTTCCTCCAAGTTCCCTGGACGCCAGAAGATCCCCAGAAGTGGGGATCTTCAAAGTTTAATGAGGATAAATCTGAAAACATGGTGGCAGAAGAGTGGTTCTTCTCCTATGGCTGGGGGTCAAATACATCCCCAGTCGTGGTCCTCTGGGCAAATGGCAGGCCCTGTACTCATGAGAGCCTTGGGCTGTCCCCTCCTTACTCATGCATGCCTAGCAATAAATCCTACTTCCTTGCCCCCCCAAACCCCTACAAAGTACCAAAAACTTAAACAACAGAAATGTATCGTCACAGTTCTGGAGGCTAGCAGTTAGAAATCAAGGTGTTGGCAGTGCCATGCTCTTGAGTACTCAGAGAGGGCGTGGTCTGGCTTCTCCCTTCTGGTTTTTGATGGCTGCCTGCATCCTTGCGCTTAAAGATGCATCAGTCCAGTCACATGACTGTCTTCTCCCTGTATGTCTTCACATCTTTTTCCCTCTGTGCATGTCTGTTTCTATGTCCAAATTCCTTTTTCTTTTTTAAATAAAGACAGCGGTCACACTGGGTTAGAACCCACCACAGTGACCTCATTTTAACCAATTACCTCTGTAATGACTATTTCCAAACAAGGTCACATTCTGAGGTTGTGGGGATTAGGACTTTTAACCTTTTTTTTTTAATTGGGGTGAAGGGGATACAATTCACCCCATGACAGTCACATTCCTGATCATCATGGAAGAGGAATCCCCTCCCCAGCTTTTGTGCAAGAATAGAAAGTAAACCAGCTGAAATCTGAATACCTGTTCTTGTGGGGGACCAACAAAAAGGCCTTTCTTTGCAGTCTTTCTCAGAAGCAGGCCCACCGCAGGCCACCAGTTGTGGACAGTGTTCCCTTGTATCCTTTTACCAGCCTTTGTTCCCTCTGGATTTTCCAACAACGCCTAATTCTATTATTTCCAGTGATTTCCCCATGGGCAGCAGTTTATTTCTGTCATCAAGTCTCTGATGAAATCTTTAGCCATGAAATATTTAGTCCAATCCCAACAAATCATGTATAGTGTTAACATGTCACAAGCTGCCCGTGGCCTGCATTATGTGGTAATTTGGAAGCTAGAGGAGTGATAATACAGGGCCGGGCTTCTTTTTGTGAGCTCGCATTAATGCTGGAGCTGGTGATGTCCATTGACAGCCCATCGATTTGGACTAATAGTGCATGGAGGGGGTAGAATTGGGGCGAGGTAGGGGATAAAGGATATTGACGGTCAGTCGCCAGGATCCTGGCAGCTTTTAATCTATTATTGCCCTCTTTTAATGCAACTTCCGTGTCAACTGCATTTACTTCCACCGGCTCTGCCCGCTGTGCTGAACTGTGAAGCTGGTAGGATGCCACCCCCAGAGTGGCCCAGAGTTCCCTGGTATTGATTCTTTGATACTCTGGGATGTGAATTATAATTATTTCATTAAGCTCTTTAATGGGTATCAACTATGAACCTTCGCCAGCCCAGGCTGGGGTGGCCAGGGCGAGGCCCACATCATTAATCTGTGTTCATCTCGTTGCCACCAATTGTCCTGCCCTCAACCCTATTTTTTTCCTCCTATTATCGCGTCTATGGTTTTAGTGGGAAGCAGGTCGATCTACTCTCAGAGAGGAGCTGGGAAGGGAAGTTGCTGATTTGGGGAGGCTGGAGGGGAGGCCACGGTTGAGCAGATTGCATTGTCGGCTGTTCACAGAGCAGAGCTAATCACTCATCAGACCTGCTCAGCCCGGCTCTAGTCTGCCTGTGTGAGGAGGTGGTGCAGGCTGTCTCGGGACAAAGCAGCCACTTGCTTGTGTGGGTGTCTTTGAGTCCTGTTGTAGCTCAGGAAAATTCCATGCCCTCGCTGAAGTCATTCATCAACCTTACCTTCTGCCCTCAGGGAACTTCACCTCTAACAGGTATCAATAAGTAAGTAAGTAGCAACAAGACACTAATGATCCTTGAAAACAGGCAAAGTACAAAGTACAAGGCACGCCACAGGAGGGGCCTTGACCCAGGCTTGGGTATCAGGGAAGGCTTCCTGGAGGGGAAAAAGCCTAAAGTGAACCTAAAGAATAAGTCAGAGGTAGCCACAGGAAAAAGGAAGGGCACATTAGTCAGTGGAGGAGTATGTTGGAGAGGCCCAGGGATGAGAGAGAGCAGGTCCAAGAAAGGTGAGGACCTCATGAAGTTGAGTAAGGCCATACTTTGAATGAGGTGGGAACAGTTCCCTCACCCTGGCTCTTGTCTTCTCCCTGCCTGTCGTTGCTGATGAAGCTCATCAAGGCCTTGAGGAAGCTCAAATAGTCCCAGATGGTATTTCTTATCATTTTATCAGATGCTTTCTTATTTCTACCATACTTTATTTTAGGCCAAGAGTGATTTTTATTTCAGGCCCTTATTTGGTTTATGTAGTGGTTTTAAAACATGTCTGCAGTTTTTTTTTTTTTTGGTGAGGGGGACATTCCTTTTATCAAGGTATGGAGTCTTAATTCCTCTCCTCATGAATGCAGGGTGGCTATCCTGACTTCTAATGGATAGAAGGTGGAGCAGGTATCTCTGAGTAACTTCCAAGTCTAGATTATTAAATTTTGCTGCT
This sequence comes from Antilocapra americana, assembly GCA_007570785.1. NCBI lineage: Eukaryota > Metazoa > Chordata > Mammalia > Artiodactyla > Antilocapridae > Antilocapra > Antilocapra americana. Next base: position 17,838,035 of record ML663009.1, read on the forward strand.
TCCACATGGTTCTCTGGACATTCACTGTAGACTCTTTAGCTGCCCTGTAGGAAGTCTGATCCTGAGTCCACCATGTAGAAAGACCACTTTGAGAGAAGCTTGAGGAGCCCCAGGCGTTGCATAGTCCTAGTCTGAGCACCAGACATGTGAGTGAAGCGGCCTTGGAGATCACATTAGTCCCAGCCATCAAACCACTATATATCTTCATTCAGAGAGCCCTTGAATGAGAATTGGTCCTCTGAGCCCAATCAACCATGTGAAAAATCAATGATTGTTATTGTTTTAAGCTACTGTTTTAGGGTGATTTGTTATGTGGTGATAGATAACCGGAACAGTTAAGCTTGGTTAAGTTTGTGTTTCAGTTTGATTACTATAGCTCCATAGCAAGTCTTCAAATCAGGCAGTCTGAGTTCCCCAACTTTGTTCTTCTTTTTCAAGTTTGTTTTGACTCTTCTAGATCTTTTTATTTTCCATGTATATTTTAAAAAATCAACTCATTTCTTTAAAAAAAAATTGCCTTCTTATAATTGATATTTTAATGTTGTTGCTGTTTAGCTGCTCAATGGTCTTCAACTCTTTGCAACCCCATGGACTGTAGCCTGCCGGGCTCCTCTGTCCATGGGGATTTCCAGGAAGACTATTGGAGTGGTTTGCCATATCCTTCTCCAGGGGATCTTGGTATTTTAATGACTGTAGTTTAAATTGGGTAAAGTTGATATCTAAACAATATTACTAAATACCAACCCATGAACATAGCATGTCTTGTCATTTATTTAGGTCTTCTTTAATTTCTGTCAGCAATGTTTTGTAGTTTTAGAATAAAGAAATCTTTTGCCTTTTGTTAAATTGATTTGTTTACATTTTTAAATGCTATTGTAAGTAGAATAGTTTCAAATTTTCATTTTCCAATTAGTTGCTTCTACTTTGCAAGAATACATTGGAACTCAAATGTTGACCACATATTGTGTGATCTTGCTAAATTCACTTATTAATTCCATCACTGGTTTTGCCAAGTTTCTTAAGCCTTTTTTCCATAAGCAATCACGTTACCTGCAAGGAAAGATGATTTATTTCTTCCTTTCCAGTATGAAAAGTTTACTTCTTTCTCTTTCCTTATTGCTTTGGCTGAGACCACCAATAAAATGTTGAATTCCTTTGCCTTGTTTCTGATCTTAGGAGGAAAGCACTTAATCTTTCACCATTAAGTATGATACTAACTTTGAGGAGTTTTGTTTTAGTTTTAATTGGAGGGTAATTACTTTACAGTGTTGTGATGGTTTCTGCCCTATATCAACATGATTCAGCCATAGGTATACATATATACCCTTCCTCTTGAATCTCCCTCCCCATCCCACCCCTCTGGGTTGTCACAGAGCACCAGATTTGGGTTCCCTGTATCATACAGCAAATTCCCACTGGCTATCTATTTTACGTATGGTAATATATATGTTTCAGTGTACTCTCTCAAATCATTCCACCCTCTCCTTCACTCACCCATGTCCAAAAGCCTATCCTTTATGTCTGAATTGCCTTTGCTGCCCTGCAAATAGGATCATCAGCACCATCTTTAGATTTCATATATATGGTGTGAATATACAACATTTATCTTTATCTTTCTGACTTACTTCACTCTGTATAATAGGCTCTAGGTTCATTCACTTCATTAGAATTGACTCAAATGTGTTCCTTTTCATAGCTAAGTAATATTCCATTGTATATATATTCTGCTACTTCTTTATTCTTTCATCTGTTGATGGACATCTAACTTTGGGTTTTTCATAGATATTCTTTAATGAATTGGGTTTTGGTATCATGCTTGTATTAAGGGTAAATTTGAGCATGGCAATCTTTCCAGTGTAAAACTGCCAGCAGAGACCAAGATGGAGGCAGAATTCTAATACAAGAAACACATGTGCTCTCAATTTAAAGGAAATGACTGAAACTAAAAGCAGGAAGTATTGCAAGATGTGGTTTTCAGAGATAGCTTGGGGAGGATGGGCATAGGTAGGGCCAAGAAAGAATGAAGTCATCAAGATGGGACTTGTGGGCTTAGAATGGCTTCCTTCTTCCTCTCCACCTGGTGATCTATTCATTTTTCAAAAGCTGAAATATTCCCTCTCCAGATTCTTCTGGGCAAAGTAGGTAGCTCCCCCACCCAGTGCTCCCTAATCATTTTGCATCTTCAGTAGAGCAGTTTGTACACATTTTGGAGCTGTCTGTGTGTCTGGCTCTCTCCCCTCAACAGTGAGATCCTCTGAGGTATGGACTGTGGCTTCTTCATTTTCACATTCCTCCCCCACTCCTTCTAGACCCTCCTTTCTGGGAATCAGGGAGCAGAGTCAGAGTTCTGGGGTCTGCATAGTATGTTCCCCTCACTATGCAAACCTCAATAAGTTTTCCTTCTGAAAGTGCTTTTCTTTTCTTTTTTTAAAATTTATTTATTTGGCTCTGCTGGGTCTTAGTTGCGACATGTGGGATCTAGTTCCCTGACCAGAGATTGAACATGGCCTCCCTGGATTGGGAGTGTGGAGTCTCAGCCACTGGACCACCAAGGAAGTCCCTGAAAATGCTTTTCTTGAAAATATAATTTCCCTCTAAGAAGTTGTACCAAAGTTGTTTCTGACTTTTGGGAGATTCTGTTTTCTCACTTAATCTCTCTCACCTATCTTAGAGGTAGTTGCTACATGCTCTTTTTTTTTGGGGAGGGGGGGGTAGGCACCTAGTGTATATGTGTTGAATCAAGGGACATAGTTTCTAGATGTGGCTCAGAAATGAACAAAAGGAAAATCTTGCATGATCTCAGACACAGGGTATGAATTTGAGTGGAAACTTGATTACTTAAATCCTATCAGTCTTTGGAAAGCTTATACTACAATGCAGTGGAGTTACTAACCTGATTAGAACTTGAACTTCTTTTTTATAGCAAATATTCTGTAATATCCTCTTTACTATTCTGGAATAAAATTCATAGGAAACCAAAATATCCCATTTAATACTCTAATTATAAATCTGAAAAAGTGAAAGAAAAACTGTTTGCAATAAATTGATGTGTGTTTTAATAGACAGATGCTCATGTTCGGTTAAACCGGAAGGCATAACTGTAGGGTGCTCACTCCTTCCGCAGAATACTTGTGAGAGCAGAATTCAGCCCACTGTTTTGATGCCTCAGACGTCATTAGCATGGCTGTCAAGACAGGCTCTTCTAAGACGCTGACCAAATCTTTGTATTGTCCTAATTGAAACAAGGACATTTCACTTCTCCTTTTACATGGTATTTACATTCAGGAAAAATTCAGTTTATTTATAAATTAAAAGAGACTTCATGTTATTTTTGTATAACATCATAAGAAAACTTTTTCACCTATGTGAATATCCAGGAGACATTCGGAAGTCACTGGGAATGTGGAAGGAAATTTTGATGTGCAGAACTGACCACCTTGATATTGCAAAGAATCAACCCCCCACCCCCTCAGCCCCCTCCCCAACGTGCCCCTGCTCCTCACTGAAAGCCACAATGCCTCCAATCACAGCAGCAACAAAAACTTCCCACCAATTTTCCCAGTGCTCTTTAGGGGGCAGTACCATCCCTAAGCCCTGGTTCTGAAGTTAGCCCTGGGTTCAAGAACCCTGACCCTGCCTCTTCTTGTCTGCATGGCCACTTTATTTTCAGTGTAGGAAGCAGGTGATATACCCAGTCTCAAGGTGTGTAAAGGTTTAAATGACACTCTGTCAATGTCAAGTAACGAGTGCTCAGAAACAGCTAATATATATTGAACATTTATTATGTGTCATGAATAGTAACAGCCCTCTGAGTTCAGTGCCATTATTGACTCTAATTTTCCATTGAGTAGGTGAGGCCCACGTTGCTTGCCTAAGTTCACATAGGAAGTGACACGGCAGAAATATGACCACCGGTGACTCCCAAGCTGGTTTGATTCCTCTTCGTGCTGTACTGAGTCTACCATGAACAGTGCCAGGCAAGACTCTATCCCTGCAATTGGCCAAGATAGATCCCTCCTGAAAGCTCACTGCTTTTACGAGGATCTCCATGAGCTCCATGAGCGTGAGGTCTCAGGTGTCCTGAGGAGGAGAGGGCAGCTAGGCCAGGTGATGGGGGAAGTTGCAAAGGACACACCCACCCACCCTCTGCATTTCCCTCCCAACCCCCACACTCCTCCCCGTGTAGTGGGATGGAGAGTTCTCCTCTGGGAAGTCCTAACTGTAATCATGCCACAGCCTCAAGTGGGAGAGGTGGTGTCCTGAATTGCACAGGTCACTTGCTTTGAGGACAGGCTGGTTTGGGCTCAATACAAAGAATTTCCCAACATTGACCACCATCTGACAACTCATATCAATGCTGAGAAAGCACCAGGTTTGTTTGTGGTGTTATGCTGACTCCAAGGGGGCACAGAAATGAGCCAGAGACTCTGTTTTAAGGAGCCCACGGTGAAGAAATCAGTGTAAAGCTCTGTTAGGCTGGAAAAGGAAAGCTTGGGGTGGCTAGGCTACCTGCTCTTCTTTTTTAATTTTTAAAAACTTATTTTTTAAAAAAATTTATTCTAGATTGGACTACAGTCAATTTACAATGTTGTGTGAATTTCATGTGTACAACAAAGTGATTCAGTTATACATATTTCTTTTTCAGATTCTTCTCCCATTTAGGTTATTATACAATATTGAGCAGAGTTTCCTGTGCTATACAGTAGGTTCTTATTGGTTTTGTGTTTTAAATATAGCAGTATGTATACGTCAGTCCCAAACTCAATCCCCATTTATACCGATCTCTTTTCTCTTTTGATAACTGTAAGTTAGTTTTCTGAGAGTCTGTTTCTGTTTTGTAAATAAGTTCATTTGTATCATTTTGTTTTATTTGATTCCACATATAAGTAGTATTATATGATATTGGTCTTTCTCTGTCTGACTTACTTAGTGTGATAATTTCCAGGGCCATTCATGTTACTGCAAATGGCATTTTTTCTATTCTCTTTCATGGCTGAGTAATATTCCATTGTATATATGTACCACATCTTTATCCATTCATCTGTTGGTGAACATTTAGGTTGCTTCCATGTCTTTTCTGATTTGAATAGTGCTGCTATACATATTTGAAGAAGGCAATGGCACCCCACTCCAGTACTCTTGCCTGGAAAATCCCATGGATGGAGGAGCCTTGTAGGCTGCAGTCCATGGGGTTGCTGGGAGTCAGACACGACTGAGCGACTTCACTTTCACTTTCCACTTTCATGCCTTGGAGAAGGAAATGGCAACCCACTCCAGTGTTCTTGCCTGGAGAATCCCAGGGACTGCAGAGCCTGGTGGGCTGCCATCTATGGGGTCACACAGAGTCGGACATGACTGTAGCAACTTAGCAGCAGCAACAGCTATACATATTGGAGTGCCTGTATCCTTTTGGACCATGATTGTCTCCAGATATTTGCCCAGGAGTGGGATTGCAGGATCATATGGTGGCTCTATTTTTAGACTTTTAATGAACCTCCATACTGTTCTCCATGGTGGCGATACCAATTTATATTCCCACTAATGGCTTAGGAGGATTCCATTTCTCCATACCTTCCCCAGTATTTGTTATCTGTAGACTTTTTGATGATAGCCATTTCGACTGGTGTGAGGTGATATCCCATTGTAGTTTTGATTTGCATTTCTCTAATAATTAGTGATGTTGAGCATCTTTTCACGTGCTTTTGATCTTTGGAGAAATGTCATAATTAGGTCTTCTGCCCATTTTTTTGATTGGGTTGTTTGTATGTGTGTTGTTTTATAATATTGAATTGTATGAGCTGTTTTTAAATTTTGTAGATTAATCTCTTGTTGGTCACATCATTTGCAAATATTTTCTGTCTGTGGGTTGTCTTTTCATTTTGTTGATGGTTTCCTTTGCTGTGCAAAGGCTTTTGAGTTTAATTAGGTACTATTTGTTTTAATTTCCTTTACTTTGGGAAATGGATCAAAAAAAATCTTGCTGTGATTTATGTCAAAAAGTGTTCTACCTATGTTTTCCTCTAAGGGTTTTATAGTATATGGTTTATGTTTTAAATTCATTTTGAGTTTATTTTTGTGTATGGTGTTGAGACTCTATGTTGTAATTTCATTCTTTTACATGTAGCTGTCCAGTTCTCCCAGCACCATTTGTTGAAGAGACTGTCTTTTCTCCATTGTATATTCTTACCTCCTTTATCATAGATTAATTGACCATAGGTGCATGGGTTTATTTCTGGGCTTTCTGTTCTGTTTCATTTATCTGTATTTCTGTTTTTGTGCCTGTACCATACTTTCTTATACTGTAGCTTTATAGTATGGTCTGAAGTCAAGGAGCGTGATTTCTCCACCTCCATTTTTCTTTCTCAAGATTGCTTTGGCTATTCAGGGTCTTTTGTGCTTAACTTAAAAAGTTAAAAATTTTTTTGTTCTAGCTCTGTTGAAAAAGGTCATTGGTAATTTGATAGGGATTGCACTGAATCTGTGGGCTACATACCCTTGATAGTTGAAGAGTGTGAATATATTCCAGGAGATCAGAACTGGCATCTGTAGCTGAGCTGGAGCTGCTGTTGTTGTTCAGTTGCTCAGTCATGTCTAACTCTTTGTGACCCCAGGGACTGCAGCACATCAGGCTTCCCTATCCTTAACCATCTCCCAGAGTTTGTTCAAACTCATGTCTATTGAGTCGGTGATGCCATACAACCATCTCATCCTCTGTTGTCCCCTTCTCCTTCTGCCCTCATCTTTCCCAGCATCAAGGTCTTTTCCAATGAGTCTGCTCTTTGCATCAAGTGGCCAAAGTATTGGAGCTTCAGCTCCAGCATCATTCCTTCCAATGAGTATCCAGGATTGATTTCCTCTGGATTGACTGGTTTGATCTCCTTGCTGTCTAAGGGACTCTTAAGAGTCTTCTCCAGCACCACAATTCAAAAGCATCAATTCTTCCATGCCCAGTCTTTATGGCACAACTCTCACATCCATACATCTTTAGTTCCTCTTTGCTTTCTGCCATAAGGGTGGTATCATCTGCACATCTGAGGTTATTGATATTTCTCCCAGGAATCTTGATGCCATCTTATGCTTCATCCAGCCTGGCACTTCCTGTGATATACTCTGCATATAAGTTAAATAAGAAAGGTGACAATATACAGCGTTGACATTCTCCTTTCCCAATTTTGAGCCAGTCTGTTGTTCCATGTCTAGTTCTAACTGTTGCTTCTTGACCTGCATACAGGTTTCATAGGAGGCAGGTAAGGTGGTCTGGTATTCTCATATCTAATATTTTTCCACAGTTTGTTGTGATCCACACAGTCAAAGGCTTTAGTTCAGTCAGTGAAGCAGAAGTAGATGTTTTTTCTGGAACTCTCTTGATTTTTCTTGATCCAGTGGATATTGGCAATTTGATCTCTGGTTCCTCTGCCTTTTCTAAATCCAGCTTGAATATCTGGAAGTTCTCCATTCACACTGTTGAAGTCTAGCTTGGAGAATTTTGAGCGATACTTTGCTAGCATGTGAAATGAGTGCAATTTATGAGGTAGTTTGAACATTCTTTGGCATTGCCTTTCTTTGGGCTTGGAATGAAAACTGACCTTTTTCAGTCCTGTGGCCACTGTTGAGTTTCCCAAATCTGCTGACATATTGAGTGCAGCACTTTGGCAGCAACATCTTTTAGGATTTGAAATAGCTCAACTGGAATTCCATCACCTCCACTAGCTTTGTTCGTAGTAATGCTTCCTAAGGCCCACTTGACTTCACACTCCAAGATGTGTGGCTCTAGGTGAGTGAATACACCATTGTGGTTATCTGGATCATTAAGATCCTCTTTTGTATAGTTCTGTGTATTCTTGCCATCTCTTCTAAATGTCTTCTGCTTCTGTTAGGTCTATACTGTTTGTGTCCTTTATTGTGTCCATCTTTGCATGAAATATTTCCTTGGTATCTCTGATTTTCTTGAAGAGATCTCTAGTCTTTCCCATTCTATTGTTTTCCTCTATTTCTTTGCATTGTTCATTTAGGAAGGCTTTCTTGTCTCTCTTTGCTGTTCTTTAGAACTCTGCATTCAGATGTGTAATAGCTTTCCTTTTCTCCCTTGCCTTTCACTTCTCTTCTTTTCTCAGCTATTTGTAAGGCCTCCTCAGACAACCATTTTGCCTTTCTTTTCTTGGGGATGGTTTTGATTCGTAATATCCTGTACAGTATTACTAACCTCCATCCATAGTTCATCAGGCACTCTGCCTATCAGATCTAATCCCTTGAATCTGTTTGTCACTTGCCCTGTATAATTATAAGGGATTTAATTTAGGTTATACCTGAATGGCCTAGTGATTTTTCCTACTTTCTTCAATTTAAGTCTGAATTTTGCAATAAGGAGTTCATGATCTGAGCCACAGTCAGCTCCTGGCCTTGTTTTTGCTGACTGTATAGAACTTCTCCATCTTTGGCTGCAAAGAATATAATCAATCTGATTTCAGTATTGACAACCTGGTAACATCTATGTGTAGAGTCGTTTCTTGTGTTCTTGGAAGAGAGTGTTTCCTATGACTGGTGCATTCTCTTAGCAAAACTCTGTTAGCCTTTGCCCTACTTCATTTTGTACTCCAAGCCAACTTGCCTATTACTCCAGGTATCTCTTGACTTACCATTTTTGCGTTCCAGTCCCATATGATGAAAAGAACATCTTTTTGGGGTGTTAGTTCTAGAAGGTCTTGTAGGACTTCATAGAAACGTTCAACTTCAACTTCTTTGTCATTAGTGTTTGGGGCATATATTTGGATTACTGTGATACTGAATGTTTTGCCTTGGAAGCAAACCGAGATCATTCTGTCTGTTTTTGAGACTGAACCCAAGTACTGCCTTTCAGACTCTTCGGTTGACTATGACTGCTACTCCATTTCTTCCAAGGAGTTCTTGCCCACAGTAGTAGATATAATGGTCATTTGAATTAAATTTGCCCATTTCGGTCTATTTTAGTTCACTAATTCCTAAAATGTTGATGTTCACTCTTCCTGAGTTGAAATAATAGCAATTCTGGGGGCTATCATGTCAGTTATGAGAGCTTCCCATGTGGTGCAGTAGTAAAGAATCTGCTTGCCAATGCAAGAGACTTAATAAGAGACACAGGTTCAATCCTTGAGTTCAGAAGATCCCCTGGAGGAGGAAATGGCTACCCACTCCAGTATTCTTGCCTGGAGAATCCCATGGACAGAGGAGCCTGGCGGGCTACAGTCCATGGGGTTGCAAAGAGTCAGACATGACTGAGTATGCATGCGTGCATTTCAGTTATGAAGTTATTTTCGTTAGTGCCAAACCCATCCTTTTAGATTCTGCCTTTTGATGAAGGGTCTGGGCCTCTGAAAACCATATTTCTCCTTTGCCATTGGGATCCTGTTAAGTTCTGTTAGTGGGTACGGAAGGGAGCCTGGAGAAAAGGAGGAAGGATAGGGACATTCAGTCTGGTTCACCGTTACTGATAGGATCACCCAGCAGTGGCCCTCCACTGAGTAGCAATTGTTTCTAACATCTAGTTTTCCAGCCCTCCGAGAGCAAATATCATGGCCCTTCAGAGGTTGTCAGCACTGGGTGACACTGCCCGCCCCAGCCCCAGACATCTCAATCTCAGGTCCACAGGGCTCTCCTCCAAGCTAATGAGGTCCATAGGGCTCTCCTCCAAGCTCGTGAAGTCCCAGCAACAGCCAGGCAGTTCCCTTCCTCAGAGGTCTCAGTCCTGGGCTTACTGGGGAATCATCTAAGCCTCTAGGCTTCAGTAGCCCCTCCTCTTCCCTTTGTGTCCCAGCCTTACATGAGGTGACTGAAGTTATTATCTGTGCTATCTCAAAGTCCCCTTTTAGCTTGTCAGTTATCTGATACCTATTTATCCAGTTTCTTACAGGAAATTCCTTCCATTGAAAGCCATAATGTGGATTCTGGTTTTTTCACTGGACCCTGACTTAGCTACTATCAAGAAAGTTTCATTTAATACTTATGTATATTATTTACTATATGGAAGACATTGTTTTGAACTCTTTGATAAGTAGCTCACTTAAACCATAACAACATTCTCTGGTAGGTACTAATGTTAGTCCCCCTTTCCTCAGGTGGGAAACCAAGATACAGACAGGTTAGGTAATTTGACCAAGATGGTGTGTGCGTGCATGTGTTTGTGTAAAGTTGCTTCAGTTGTGTCTGCCTCCTTGTGACCCCATGGATTGTAGCCCGCCAGGCTCCTCTGTCCCTGGGATTCTCCAGGCAAGAATACTGGAGTGGGTTGCCGTGCCCTCCTCCAGGGGATCTTCCTGACTCAGGGATCAAACCTGCATCTCATTATGCCTCCTGCATTGCAGACAGGTTCCTTACCACTAACGTCACCTGGAAAGCCCCAACTGAACTCACGCAGATAGTAAATTCAGACCTAAGATTTAGACCAGAGGTTCCTGACTTGAGTTCCTACTTTCACCCATTTTCTCTCTGTTGCTGTGACTAGCAGCAGTGCCCAGACTGGAGTCTAGGACAACTAACTACACTCTAGCATTCTCCTGCTACCATGCTGAAGGGAGGCCAGATTGCCACTCTGGGCTGGATTCGCATTTGGTGAGCATTCCAACACATGGATGCTAATTTATATTACATTTTTATAAACTTCCTGTCACCTACCTCAAGAAGTACTATGTTATATTCATTTACCACCTATAGTTAAAAGTTCCACAGGGCACTGTGCAGAGTGGATACTTCAAGATGCATTTAAAGAGAGGCTGAGTATATAATTACTGTTAGTATTCATAGTAGCAGCAACAACTAATATTTATTTTAATCATTAAAAAGATTTTAAAATTTAAAATATTTTTAATTAGGATAAAATACATATAACAATTGTTACCATCTTAATCGTTTTGAAGTGTACAGTGCAGCAGTGTTAAGTATATTCCCGGTGTTGTGCCCCCAGTCTGCAGAAATTTTCCACTTTACAAAACTGAAACTCTGCGTCCATGTAGGAATAACTCCCTGTTTCCCACTCCCTCTAGCCCCTGGGGAAATAGATGTATTAGTCTACTTTTTGTTTCTAAGAGTGACTCTTCTAGAAACCTCATATAATATATATGACCTTTGCATAACTAGCTAATTTTACATTCTTAATCCTATTTGACCACAACACTAATCTTATAAGCAGGTATGACAGAGCCTTTTAGAGGCCTGAATCATTTCCATTTTTTTTAGGCTCTGCAGATATTAAGAAATGAAAAACTGAGATTATAACAATTGTGGTATATTTAAATTTTTATAACATAGAATAAATGAATGCTTTTAAAAATGCAATGCCCTGTGCTTGGCTCAGACAAAATTTATTTTTAAGAATCTAGAATGTGCCATGGAAGGTGGCACAGAAATTACACATCAGCTTCAAAGTGGAGGATGAACATTTTCCTCTTGACAGCATTTCTCTGCAGTTGAATGTATGTTCATTTTGAGATAATGTCAGAATCTAAATGTGGAGCACATCATTCATGTGAGGCTCACGTGAAATGACCCTTTCTTTTCTCTTCTCCAACCCTTCCTGTTGGGAAAGTCCATGGGGTAGATGTCATCCCCATTTTTACAGACTGGAAGAATGTCAGGAAACATGGTTCATACTTGATGATATGACAGCAAATTCAGTGGTAGGGTCAAGATCTGAACTCAGACCTGAGCTCAGAGCCTAAACACTCCAAGCACCAAGTGTAACTGACCAGGGCTGTCCACATTTGGGTTCACGACAACACAATGACATGTTAATAAGGTTGCTAAAGGATGCTGCTGGTTTCTGCTGAACATGATGGTTGAAACGGGCTGTCTTGGAGGTATTGAGACCTCAGGCTCTGGGAGCAGTCAAGAAGAGGTTTGCAGAACAGAGGGAAATCAAGAGCAAGATGGTATACACACACACACACACACACACACAC